>CAMPET010000085.1:133529-154394 GCA_946803715.1 Beroe ovata | reverse complement strand
TCTAAATCTAGAAAATCAGTCACAGAAGAGACTGAAGTACCCACAGATGAAGCTACGGTTATTCAAAAAGAAACGTCCAGAACTTCACTCAAATCTTCTAAATCCAGAAAATCAGGCACCAAAGAGACTGACGTACCCGCAGATGAAGCTACTGGAATCCAAAAAGAGACATCCAGAACTTCACTCAAATCTTCTAAATCTAGGAGATCAGTCACCGAAGAGACTGANTTTATCATCGATCGACTTGTCAGATTTTATCTGACCTCAGTTTCTTGCGCGCGAGAAACTCTGTGACTCAAAAAATTTTGAATTAATTTCACTATTTTTTTGAAAGATCGGTTTGGGCGTTTGGCCTATTTACATAAAACTTTTAACATTTGTTAATCTTGACATAGAGCATAGAGACAAGATTTGTCGGACGATGCCAGACCGCTGATGCAAGCCGCGAAGCGGCTTGCGTCAGCGGCTTGTCTGAGAATAAGTTTGCGCCGCGCGCAACGAAATTCTCGACAGGGTCTATCATCGATCGACAAAGACAAGATGTGCAATTTCAAATTTATTATAATGAACCGATCTCATTTTCATGCCTTCATGGCGTAATGACGTCACTAAAATTGCGATTTTCGCGATTTGGTGCATTTTCATTTAGTAGACGCTGGCAAACAGGTTTTTACAAACACACGTAGTAACTTAATCATTACTTTGGAACTTCATATCTGTTCAAAACAACACTGCACCTATACTCCAGTAGCCCAACCATAGTCAGTATGCAACATCCGAGTGGACAAAGTTTCTCAACGGTTTTTGGTAGTTCTAAGTGTCCTCTTTCAAAAAAATTCACTGCCCTTTGTTGAATCGACGTCATGGGCGGTGCTAGGGCCACGCCCATTTTTACCGCCGCTTGCATAAGAGCGAGTGTCCGTATCTCAGCTTCTGAAGGTCACAGCAAGGCAAATGATAGCTTAAAAGAAGCGCAATGGCCATGTTTATATTAGTCTGTACAGTCAACCTAAGCTCTAAACCCTTTACTTTTTGAGATAAACGCAAAAAACCAATTTTTGGGCCTAGCGGTCATGAAATAACTGATTAGGTATCATATTAAATCAGTTTCTGAAGGTCATAGGAAGGCAAAAGATAGCTTAAAAGAAGCGCAATGGTCATGTTTATATTAGCCTGTACAGTCAGCCTAAGCTCCAAACCCTTTAATTCTTGAGACCAGTGGGCATCATATATCATGGTTTGAGATGGCGATATTCCGACTCCTGCAATTCAAAGGAAGGCACATGATGTGTTGAAAGATGTGCAATAGCCTTGTTTACATTAGTGTATACTGTAACCGAAGGTTGTAAACCACTTACTTTTAAGATATGAGGAAGAGCCAATTTTCAGCGCCAGCAGACAGCATAGGTATTATTATATTAGGTATAGTAGGTATTTTAGGTATATTATTCAAGTTGGTGAAAAGAATTCCTTATCATACCTTTCTATTCTGGTGCAGAAAAATTTTGTTTCTTGGCCTTGCTTACTTGGTGTCGTTTATCTGTCACTCAGTAGAGCCAAATTCCTCATAGTTGATGGCGTGTAGTAGTCTACCAATGAGTTGAGCTGCATTTAGACACCAGTGCGTTGTCCAGTATCAAAGCAATAAATTTTGGCAATACGATTTTGAACAATTCTAACGGCTTAAAAGCTCTCAAATCTCGGTCCCAGGGACATTGCCTGGCTTTCTGTAGAGCCTAATTTAGAGAGAAGAGGAATAGACAATGGTCGCTACTGAACCATGCCTTGCTTGATACTGTTTTGACGGTTGTACGGCAACATTTTTCGATTTTGGAGACCGTCCACATGATCTAAATGGCATAACGTTCTTGCCTGTGTTGTAGCGGCATGAGTTTTAGCTGGAGAAGACATTCCCAGTAGTTGAGGTGCTGCAGACCTGGCCTCTTTCTCGACAAGTGAACGTTCTCTGCACCCAATTTATCAGTATCAGCTAGATTTCAGTGACCTTACTCGTATCCACAAAGTGCAACAGTGCCCCTCACAAGTGACTTTTCAAAAGTCATCGCAACAGTTCTGTTACCAGTTCTGGAAGCAATGAACGGGTACCCAAGATAGAGAGCTTCTAGCCTTGTTGTTGGCCTAGACCAACTTAGATTGCTTGACACAAATATTCGGAGATAACTGACGTATATGTCTTTGCAGTTGAATTTTTCTTATCATTCAATGAGGATTGCCCAGAAAATTGACTATTAGAGTTGTGTTCAGTAGACGGCCTTTATATGGCTTTTTTCGTCTTGATTAACTTGACAGAATAGACAATACCAAGACCAATACCATCAAAAGGCGTTCACTCTACCATGATTAAAAGTCCAAACTCCAAATATTTGCTGCTCATGTGAAAGGTCCACCAGAAGATTATCTCAGGGGGACACTGCCTGCTCAGACGGGAAAGGGGAGGGGGTAAGAAAGGTTGTACGACGAATAAGATAGATGGGGATTATCATTAAGTGTGGAGAAGACTACTTCGACAAATACTGGAACCTGTCGCCTAAAAGAGGCTGACACTCTTTAGGTAGGCCATATCTATACAGGTCATATAGACTTTTGAGGCTCTGTTATGTACAAGGGTTCTTAGGCAGTCGGGGGTATGCATATAGCTACACTTCCTATTTGCCACAGGCCACAGGGAAGCCATATAAGACGTATACATGAAGGCAACTTAGAGTTAGTTGACGTAAGACTAAGACAAACAAATCAGTTAAGAATCAGATAGTATCAGTACACTGCTCACACCAATAAAATCACGGCCATTGTGCTTCTTTTAAGCTTCTACATGACCTTCAGAAACCGGAACATTGCCATTCAAAGGATACCATCTGAGATACCATAAAACCATAGTATATGAAGTCTCTTGGTGCTCAAAATCGGCTCTTCCCTTATATCCCAGAAAAGTAAATGGTCTGGAACTTTCGGTTACAGAACACACTAATGTTAACAAGGCCATTGCGCTCCTTTTAAGACATCACATGCCTTTCTATGAATTGCAGGAGTCGGAATATCGCCATCTCATACCATGGTACCTATATGATGCCCGCTTGTGTCAAGAATTGGTTTTTCGCTCATATCTCAAAAAGTGAAGAGTTTGGAGCTTAGTTTGACAGTATAGGCTAATATAAACATCGCCATTGCGCTTCTTTTAAGCTATCATTTGCTTTCCTTGACCTTCAGAAGCCGATATAGGTAGGTATTATGATAAACAGTTATTTCCTCACCGCTAGGCCCAAAAATTGGTTTTTTGCGTTTATCTCAAAAAGTAAAGGGATAAGAGCTTAGGTTGACAGTACAGACTAATATAAATATGGCCATTGCGCTTCCTTTAAGCTATCATTTGCCTTCCTATGACCTTCAGAAGCTGATTTATTGTGAAAATCAGTTATTTCATGACCGCTAGGCCCAAAAATTGGTTTTTTGCTTATATCTCAAAATGTAAAGGGTTTAGAGCTTAGGTTGACAGTACAGACNACCACACCCAGCTCTCATTCCTCAACTCCTCACTAGCACAGGAGGATAGAGACTTCCTTGAGGATCTCCTCAAGGTGGACGAGTCGGAGAGACTGCTCCCAGCTGAGATACTGGGACACCCCTGGCTCAGACTCCTTTCACTTGAATGAGAAATTCATATATACGTAATGAGTTTGTGTTTTTATATCATGTGTCATTTGTGGTTGATAAATTATCATTTTACTTGAATCCAAAAACGTGTTTGCTTTCAAAATGATATTTCTACTAAAACTATTAGAGTACCTACTGCAACAAGAATAACTATTGATCATTTTATACTCTCAAATTTGAATTTTTCTGAAATACCAGACAATCTGTGATCACACAAACCTTCTGAATCTGCTCCTCGTAGTGACCAAATGACTTGGACAGGACTTTCAGCGTCTCCATATTTTGGTGTAAGTTGTCAGTGTTACCCTCTTCACACTGACGTATTATCTCATTCACCTCTTCCTGCCTAAACAGAACAGAGAGAAGTATAAGGAAGGCTGAGAGTATTGAGATTTCGAAATTATGGGCTCAATTTCTCCATAAATTTCTCAGAATCGATGAGAGTGAGTATAACACATGCGAAATTCATTTGGAGACAAAAATTCAATTGGAGACAGAATCAGATTATCTAGATCTCAGTATACCTGTCTTTGATCCAGGTTAGTTTGGATGAGAGGTTATCCGAGAACTGTTTCCACTCTATCTTCTCCTCTGACAAGGAATTCCTCTGATCGTTAACACTGTCGACAAAGTAGTCCCACTGAGTCCTAAACGTAGCTATATCTTGAGCAAACACGTTCTCACTCCCCAATATCTGAGGAGATCAGTTTGTGGTGAGATGATGAAAACAATAGAACAGTGTGAGAACTGGTAAGATACCAGTACAAACTAGCTATACCTTGTTGACACTATTGAGTATCTTCTCCAAATTTCTGGAAGGTTCCGAGTTGATGAGCTTCGTTATCTCACGAGATATTAACTTGTGTTGTTGTAACTTCATCGAGATCTGAAACCCGGTGAGAAAGTTATTGCATTATCTATTTGATCAAATGATCGAGTAGAAATGAGTTCGTGGTAGACTGTGTTACTGATCGAATTGGAACAATATACTGACCTCGTCGATGTTAGTATTCTCACATGAGATGCTGCTCACTTTCTTCACCAAATCATCTTTGATTGACACCAGGTAAGGTAGACTGTCATCAAACAGTGAGATAGCTATACTCAACTCGTTCATATCAACCTACAGGAGATACTGTTCATAGTCCCTTTCCTAGTTACTTGTGCCCCTTCTCTTATTAGTGCCAGTTCCATAGTTTCAGAATCAAATCTATAGAAAATATAGAAGGTACCGAATGAAGGTGAAACATGTGTTCTATGATCTCACATTCACCTGTTTGTCGTTGACATCGTGACACAGAGCATCCCAATTCTGAAGGACTGTCTCCAGGTCTTCCCGCCTGTCAACGGGGACATTGTCATCGGATAGTCCTGCCAGGTAGTCCAGTTCTGTCACGTGACAGTCCAGGTCAGTCTTTAGCTGATCGTAGCATGACAGTGCTTCACGTACCTGATAGAGGGGGAGAGTTTTAATTGTACACGTGCAGTAGAGAACATGGAGGAGGATAAGACCGGGGTTCTGGACTGATGACGGTGTAAGATGATGAAGAATTGGGCTGAAAATGGTTAGAAGTTCATCATTTCTCATCACTTTCAATCCTCGGTACAACCGCCCCGGATATCATCAATGTGCATCCGATGTGCAACCTATACTAATTACTTCACCTGATCAGACTGACAAGGGTCAATGGAGTTGAACTCTTCTACCATGGCAGCACTCTGTAACAACCAGTCTTGTAGCTTGTCCATGTTCTCCAGCTGCTTCATAATATCCACCAGCTCTTTCGTATACCTGGAGCGCAAGTTAATTATCCAATATTCTAGGCTTTAATTGAAGAAAAGATAACTTTGCGATGTCAGTACTTTAAGTATGGAAGTGTCATTGATACGCACGCTTCTCTGTCAGCGAGTTTTTTGACAGTGCTGGCTAGCAGCTGTTCCAGAGTCTTGGTCTTCCCTTTCAGAGGACTCTTTGTTTTCATGCTGCTCAAGTGACCAGCGACCACGCCCTGTTTCTCATCCATCTTCTCTCCTGTGCGGAGTTTATATATGGTGAAACAGGAGCTATAGATTATTGAATTTGTAGTACAGTCTCATCTAAGCCGAGATTTTGAATTTTACTTTAGACTAGTTCAGTCTAGCTCTGCTATCGCCAACATTAAGTGAGTTCCTTATACAACTCACTGATTCTTTGTGTTTGCTCAGCCATATCTTTGAGATCTTGAGAAGTGTAGTTAGGAGTCAGAGTCGTCGGTTCGAGTTCTTTGTTCACCTCCTGTAGCCAGTCGTATAAGTCCTCAGTTTCGTTCTCCCCTTCTTTCTGGAGTGCCTTGAAGAAGTTATCATGAGATGATCAAGTTATCCTCCCTCACGTGATGTTCTACCTAAACTATGCAATATCGTATAGTAGTCATCGCTTCACACTCGATAAAATGCGTATATTTCTCCGTACCTGGAGCTGTTCTTGAAGGTGCACGTGTCTGTCGCGCGCAGCATCACTCAATTCCTGCCATTTATCAGTCAGGTCCTTCAGTTTACCAGACATCTGATCTGGCTTTCGTGAACCGGGGGAATCTTGCAGTAGCTCATGCCCCTTGGAACACACATCTCTGACTTCTTGCCCTCTATCGGCAACGTCACTTCTAGTGTCCTGAGGAGAGTGTGATCATAAATCATTAAGGAGATGAGTATAATTTAATGTTTTGTATACAGCCATTGGGTACTCAATACTCAGTAGCAGTTATACTAAGATAACCAAAACAAACACCAACCTTGATGCTGCTAATCTGTTCAATGAGTTCAGCAATGTCTGCTGGAGGCTCCCCAGCTTGTTTTATCTGACTCAAGGCATTATCAATCCATTCCAGCAAGTCTTCAATCTCATCGGACAGAACACCCAGGACCACCATTCGTTCTTCAAGAGCCTTGTGACGACTCTCAACCAACCCAGCAGTCTCACCCCAAATCTTTTCCAAATCTTCCATTCTCTGAGAGAGATCCAGAGCATTGGGATCTGCAGGTCTTTCCTTCAGAATATCCTTAGTAGCTACTTTCGCTTTCGTCAGTTCTTTCTGTTTATCAGAGAACTCTACTTGGATTTTCTGACGGTGAAGGTCTCATGTAAACAGATGAAGGAAAATACTATAAAACATGATGAGAAATGATTACAGACAATTTATAGGTGTTTCATTTCATAAAATTAAAATCAGTATCTTTCAGAGCACGTTCCCTCTCACCCAAGTCTCTACTGATCATACCTCGTGACTATCCAATTCCTCCTCACACTCCTGCACAGAGCCCGGCAAGAGTCCACTATCCAGTGCTGACTGTTCACTCTCCCTCAGTTGGGACACCCAGGTGGATAACTCTGTTATGGGGATGTTGTCATACGCAGCAGCTGCAAGCTCTTCATCCAGCTGTACTCCGAACTCGCTCACTCGAGCAATGAGCGAGTCTTCCCACCTGAACATATCGTGTAATCGTGTTTTGGATGCCGGATGGAATTCTTACCAGAAGATTAATGCCCTTCGAATAGCAAATGAGATAGAGTGAATGCAGAGTATAGTTATCGAGACTCACTCCTTAGCTGCACTGAGTTTAGCGGTTTCCTCATCAACCACAACATCGGGAAAACTGTCTCGTGTATCAGCGAGATTAGACTCCATGTCATCGAGAAGAGACACTTCTCCAAGATCTTCTAACAACTTGTCATTCCTAGTTGGATAAGAAGTTAAGTGAGGCAGTTCCAGCTATTATATTTGCGATTGGTAAATGGGTTTGAGCTCAGAGGATGAAAGTGACTAACCTTTCTTTTGCAGACTTCTTGTCAGGAAGTTCATGAATCTCGTCAAAGGAATCAGAATGGACCTTCATAGCAGCATCATGATCAGCAGACAATTTCTCAAACTCATCCATCTTGTTGATAACTATTGCAGCATCATTCCTGGACAAATACATGATGGTTTTGATAAGGCCGAGCCATTACTGAGAAAGTGCGCAAGCAAACTAAAAGATGGCTAAGTTGTTATTTATTGTTGCATCTCAGTTCGCTTACCCTTGACTCTGTACAGCAGCCAGTAGTTCAGTCCAAAGGGACTGCATCTTGGCCAGCCTCTCTTCAAGGTCCTTTCCAGTCCCAAGCTCGAACTTTATCAGTGCACTGTTACCATCACCAACCTTTGGAAGAGATTTAATTAGTGTTGTGGCACAAACTATAATTAGCCGATGTTCGTCACAAGTAATTGACCCCATCTATCATTGCTCATTTACATCCAAAAACCCTAACCAGTTTGTTATAGTGTTCTTCCTTTTCTGCTACTTCCGTCTCCAAATCTTTGATCTTGGATGCTTGCTCGGAAACCTAGGAGACATTTACATCAGGTATTCATTCTACCAGTCTCAGAGGTTCAAGACTATCAGCTAGACCTGTAATGTGTATCAAACCTCCGACTTTGAGCCTGATATTGAACCAAGTTCCTTGATTTCCTCCAATTTTCCCTGCTCCCATTTTGTCAACTCTTCTATATCATCCTCCAGGGTCTCTAGCAAATCGAGCGCTTCTGCTATCCTCTGGAAAATACTCAACGTTAGTCAAGTGAAAATGAAACGTGTATAAATGATTAAGGACTGATCAGATGTCCACGTTCAGTCTAAGTACGTTGTAAGCTCCGTATCACTGTACCGTGGATATTGCCTGCTGTTCAAACTCAGCAGTCTGACACCGAGCTCTCAGAGCCTTTGCTTCCTCCGGACTGTGTTCTGTCAGCTGATCGATAGTGTTTGCCGTGTTGATCAGCTGTACTGCCAGGTAATCGAATGTGCCTTGCATCGCATACAGATCTGAGCAATGTATCGCATGTAATTGTAAAGTTAATGAACAGTTTTTCAGTGATTCATATATCATAACATAACTAAAAAAACTAAACACATATAAGGTCTCGATACCATCAAATCTAACCCTAGAAAGATGCCTTACCTCCCACATTACAGGGCATGACAATGGGCGTGTTCAAGACTTGCTCTATGTGAAGCAGCGTCTCCACAATCTCTGATCTCTTGGAGTCATCAGAGGCAAACTGCTCGACAGTCTCTGAGAGAGACACTTCCTTGTTCTTGAGGTCTTCCTTCAGCTTAGCATAATCCTGCAAAAACGATTATTCGTGATGAGTCGTAAATTGGAGGGCGCGGCCTCAATCAATCTCTCAGACTCCATAATAAAAAAGTGTATCATTTTCGAAAAACCTCCGAAAGTGTGTCAAGATGCGCCTTGACAAGATCCGTGAACTTGTCATCAAGCTCTGTTTCCACCAACTGCTCAAGCTCCCTGTCTTTGTCTGGAACTGCATCCAGTATGTCCTGTAGTTTCGATAACGCATCGAGTGCTTCCTCCTTGGTCTCAGGTATAGCTCCAATACCCGCTAATTCCTCAGATGTGGTGTCTACCCAGTCTTGCAACGCCTGACATGCTGATTTGACACCACTCAGATCGGCTAGATCATCCTCTAGAGATGCAGCGGCGCCGTCTAGCGTGTCTGCTAGCTGGGCAGCCTTTTTATTCAGAGTGTCAGCCTCTTCTGGCCTGTGCTCGGCCAGTGTACTGATCTGGTCCGTGGTGTTCTTTAGCTGTTCTGATAGAGCTTCGTGGGTGCCTTGCAGAGCTCTCACATCTGTAAACAGAACAGTGATTACTACACGATACAACCAATGCTTTAGATTATGTGATTTGGAGAATTAAATGAGGATTTAAGCTTGATTTTGCTACGATATTGCTGAATTAATGTCTTACCTTCCATGGTGGTGAACGATGCAGGAGAAGTACTGAGAACTCTATCCACGTCGAGAAGCGTCTCCTCAATGTCTGATATGATAGCCTCATCAGCGGCTATCTGCTCAATAAACTCTGATACAGCTCCCTTCTTGTTCTCTAGATCTTCTTTCAGCTTTTCATACTCCTATTATGGGCCGGAATGATGCGATCTATCAAATTCAAATCATGCTTTGCAAGGGTAATCTTTTGTCTTATCAAGAACATACTACTATACTATAATACCTGTACAACTTTGAAGAGGTCTTCCTTGATAAGATCTTTGTATTTGTCATCCAGCGTTAAATCCTTTTCCACTAACTTTGCTTGTTCTTCATCCTTCGTTGGAAGAACATTCCGTATCTCTTGCAGCTTTTTCAGAGCTACCTGAGCTTCTTCCTTAGTCTCAGGCTCTGAATCAACAGCAGCCACTTCATCTGCTGTAGCCTGTGTCCAGTTCAGTAACTCCTGCGGAACACAGATAAGTGAGCAAGGGCAAAAGGAAATCCAAAAGTTTAAGTACAGATGTGTGAGACCTACAATTACAGAAGAGATCAAAAAATTAGAAGGCGCTTCACCGGATACACCATAGGCACTATTGTTGTTAGAAATCATCGCCTAAATCACCTGACAACATGCAGCCAGGTCCGTAGCGACGTCAAGAGCATTCCTCATATCCTCCTTGGTGTCGGTACTTTCCTGTATCAGCAGGCCAATCTTCACGTGCAGTGCTCCAAACAAATCATGTAGGTCATTGATGCTTACACCTTCAAAATTCTCAACCTGAAATCATTGAAGGATGTGATATCAATAACTGAAAAAAGAACATATATCTAGATCCGCAAGAATCAACAAAATCGAGGAACTGAAGGAGCTGAGAAATTCATACCGGTGAAAGTTTGGTATCTGTGAAGAATAGCTTCCTGTCCCGGGCATCATCTGATATCTGGGACATGACCGCAATTGCAGATCCCAGCTCCTCTACTGTGGTGATAGCTTTCAGCCCGTCCAATTCGGTCTCCTTGGTTGTACACCATTCTAACATGTCCTTGAGTTCTGTCTCTGTCTGTACAATTGTTTACCATGAATTAACGTTTACTGTGTCCTTCGAACTATAGCAGGTTTGAATAGTCTGCCGTTTATAAATAGAAAAGACGGTGAAAAGGCAGGCGAACTCCATTTATGACCAATGACCATCTATGGAATATGTTACGCGTCGAGCGTCCTTATGATTAGACAAGGATATCCCTCTCACCGATGTAGCGAATTCGTGGGTAGATTTGAGCAGACTCGCCGAGTCTCTGACGTATTGGAACAGTTCTCCCCATGCTCTGGCGAGTGAATCAATCCTTGTTTGGAGTGGGGGAACCACTTTAGCACCATCTACTCCTTTATCAAAGATGTTTTTCCACAGTTCGAGTTTCCCAAGAAGTTCAGAGAGAGCTAAATGACGGGTAATGGGTATTAACATATTGATGATAGGAGTGATCATGGTTTGGAGATATTGTGATAAAGCTGAGCCCGGAGTTCTGATTAGTAAACCCCACTTCAAGCAAGTAATTTACAACGTAACAGGATATTTCACATACTGGTTGTGTTAGGAATGATTTTATCATATTTGAAGATTGATTTCTTGGTCTGAGCGAAAGTGTCCTCCGCTGAGACCAGCTGTTTCTCAAACTCCGAGAGAGTGTCCTTGAGGGTGTCAACTTCACTCTTCTCAGCTCGCACCGACTGTAGTCGGGACAGCACGGTGTTCTGAGAGGAGATGATTGTTATTACTGATGAGTGGGTGGTGAAATGAGATAATCGACACTTATTGACGGAGTTTTGCTACCCTGTAGATGTTGGAAAGCAATGTCTGACCGCGCTAATAAACTATGTACCTTGAGGTTATTGAAATCATTCATCATATCCTCTATTTCTGATTCCAGTTCATCTTTTGCAGTTAGACTCATCTTAGGCAACATCAGTTTTATGGTTTTGTGAGTATCTTGGACCATAACTTCTCGGTTCATTAAAACCTGGCAATAGCAGTATTTTCTATCGGAAAATATAATTGATGATTCAGCCGATGCGATGCAGAATATAAACGTGCAGACTGCAGAGGGTTATCTTTGTTTGATTGGGCACCTGATGCAGGTCAGTAAGCCATTGAAGGTGCGAGTCGATGTCCGGGTCGCTGTATTCCTCTAACTCGTCAGAGTGACTCGTTACCCAAGATCGCAGATCTGAACAGGATCATGTCAGGGCAAGAGCAGTGGTAGAATCAAGTTCATTTATAACTGGTTATCATTAATACGAGGGGGGTATAGCACTTGGAGGGATAAACTCATAGTAGTCCACTCAATGCAAGATTAGTTGCGAATGATACCTACTGCACCATACTTCACGTACCACAAATAGCCGCAAGAAAGCTGGAGCTGTCAATTTCAGCTACTTCCCCGCGTTTTGCCGGCGTATATTGAGTCTCTGCCAGTACTGGTACTTGTTTCAACACCACCCTGGTCTCCCCCTCTTCCACTGTTATAGGAGGTTCAGTGATCACTTCCTCTTCTACTTCCACTGCTAGTGTTGGAGAGGAGTCCAGATCCACTGATTCCATAGTGAGCTCTGAAATCATACCAAACATACCATATGAGAGAAACATACCTAATGAGAGAATGGGAGATTCCAAGTTGCTCAAACCCCTCATTAAGTCAATCAAGGGTATCCTGTATAATAATAGATGAAAACAACAACTTACCCTCCGTTTCGAGAACATCCTGATCAGCCCCATCCTGAGGCTCATGGAGTGCTGCCCCATTGAGATAATCTGGAGAAGATTGCAGCAGATCGCACTTTTCATCCACCTTTACTTCAATATCTGGTAACTGTATCAGCACTTCCTTCGTTGGGAATAAGTCTCCCTCATCAAAATCCTGTACAAATTAGATTTAGTCAACACAATCCATTCTTATCGGGGATCATTATATGATTGCTATACCGCTGAACCCACCATCTCAGGGTCAGGGTCGAATCCCTTGCTCTTGGCAACCCTAGCTTCCTCCTCTGCACGTGCTTGCTTCTCATCTTCACTTGACACCACCTCCTCGGAGGCTGCTACCTGAAACAAACACAGAATTATCAGCGGGTGTCACCAGGAAGTGAAATAATCGAACAGTTAGTTCCCATATCCAAAGAAAGCCAAAATGGGAACCCCATCACCAGTGAAATTTGAAAAAAAGATTCGGCAATGAATTCCAAAGTCAATCTACTTACAGCTTTGAAAGCTGCAATGAGCAACTCGTACACGTTGATCCAGTGTGACTCCACTATCTGTAGATCCTCCCCCAACTCTCTTGCTTCCATCGTGTCCACTTTGTCCTTCAAGTCAACATTCAGCTGCCTTATCCCCTCATAGTCAACCTGTATAACAAGTGTCAACAACAGCAGTAATTGTGGTTATTCATTATCATAAGATAGCTACTCTCTTTTTCTAAATCTATTAAGTCTTATCAAGCAGTCTTATTTCCAGATATAATGAATAGGACATTCGGTTCGTGGACGCTATACCTTGTACTTCTTGTAGTTGAGGAGGATTTCGTCGAGTTCCTTCCTAGTCAGGAGATCAGGATCGTCAGTTAGACGTTCCTCTTGCTGACGAATGAGAGGGTGAGATGATAATGAATCATATACACTCAACTGAGTGGACTCAGATCAGGAGAAAATGAAAGCGTTTTCCATTGAAAGGATATGATCAGTTCACTGTGTCGACAACACTCACCTCAACAAGCCACTGCAATAGAGCATATTCCTTGATCGACAGAATGTTTAACTCTATCTGTATTATCTTCTGGTGACAGCCCAAGTCGAGCTGGGTCCACTTGGTCTTCAGATTCACCAGCTTCTTGTACAGGGATACCCTGTTCTTCAGACCCGTATCCTCGCCTGATAATTGACAAATGTTTCCCAATGAGAAGAGTGCTATCTTATAGCTGGTATGACAGAAAACGTATTAAGTGTGCTCATTTCGCTCATTACCGGTTTTGAGGACACTTTCGATAGCTTCCCCATGGCTCTTTATGTGTGTAATCAGGTCGTTAACCTCTGACTGGTGTACCTAGGGGGAGAAATAACTCAATTTATAATAAGGATAGAAAATCCTTCTCATTAATAAGAATTAGATAAAATTGAACTCCTGCAGCTATAAGTATACATAACAAACAGCACTTTTAAAAACACGAGCAAATGTTGGGCAGACTCTCACCAGTAGGGGTGCAACACTCTCCTCATGATCAATGACCTCTATCCTCTCCAACTTTCCCTCCTGTTCCGAAACCCAGGACAGAGCCTTGTCAACTGCCTCCTCAAAGTCCTCCAGCTGGGAGATGGTCATCTCCACTTCCTCCTTCCTCTCCTCTATCTTCTTCAGGAGCTGTGTTGGGGATATGTGTTTGAGGATGAGCGTGATCACAGAAATCTCGTGTTGGTTATCACGGTTAAAATCAGTTGCAAACTTGCTATCTAAGACGTGACAACGCTACCAAATGGTCATCATAGACCATGGAATTAGAAGCATGATGACAGCATAATGTGAGTCATATCATGTCATCATGATTCCATATTATGATACAAACCGGTGATCCCACCATCTCACATGGGACAGAATACTTGGTGCATTTCTAGACATATCTATTCTGACGCACGAGAGGTTTCTAATCCTACCTTGTCTATGTAAGCTTCGGTCTTGAAGTAGAGAATCGCATACTTGTCATTGGTCATGGAGGAAGCAACTTTCAGTGAGGACAGCTGTTTTATCTTCTCCTCTATCTGATACTCGTAAGACTGAAGCGAGAGTATCATATGTTTAGCTTTACACGTGATAAAAGAATGCGCTCATTTCCCAACTTATCGGGGACATGGCTACAATACTAGTACTACATCTTAGGACTTAGGTATAATATGAATACATCAAAACTGCTGTCTACTTGTCTCGAAACTCCAAGCTAATAAGCTATACCTTGAGAAGGTAGACTTGTTCTTCATACACAAGATTTGTGTTCTCATCAAAACTCTCAATGACGAGGCTGTCAAAGTTGCTACCCCACTGGTATATGTCCTGCAACTTGTAATCGTCCCACCTAGGAGCACAGCCATTGGGTCATGTTCATCGGGTCATGTTCATTGGGTCATGTTCATTGGGTCATGTTTATTNGTCATGTTAATCGGGTCATGTTCATTGGGTCATGATCATTTGGTCATGTTTATTGGCAATTGGGTCATGTTCATCGGGTCATGTTCATTGGGTCATGTTAATCGCGGATTTCAAATGAGACACAAACAGATAAATTCTGTTGATATAGCTCAAGCTGATAGCTAATTTCAAATTATCGTGAGAAGTGAGTAAGCGTCAAGTTGCGACATGTATTCTTCCGATAAAGCTTCGTAAACCATTACCTATCGACCAAATTCACGACTTACTGTCGCGTACTCGTGGCAATAGAAAATTCGAACTCACATGTATTTGTTGAGAATATCCTCGACAGCAGATTGGAGTTTATCAAATTCAGACTTCAGTTTTTCCCAATCTGTTCTAACCCGGTCTGACATCGTCTCTATATCCTCTGTTTCTCCCTGCACGTGGTGAATGTGTCGACCTTTATTCCATAGCCTTGGGAGCAACTAATAGTAATTGCACGATATCATGTGATCATTGCCACATATCAGACACCACCGGTGTCACACAACTCTGACATATTCAATATTCATGTCACTATCAGTTTCGTGAACAACTCCACAGAGAACTCGATACTCGGCTGATATCATACAGCGCGACAGAACTTCTCATTGGAACTCACATTGTGGTTGTTATCCTCGACCCTCTTCTCGGCAGATTTGAGGATCACGAGAACGTGCATTTCCCGTTCTTCAAGCTGCTCCAAACCAGCCTTGACAACAGTTTGGAACTCAGCCAACTTGTCCCGGTCCTCTGGGATACTGTCCAGATGATCTCTCACTGTGATCAACCTGCCGGAGATATGGCACTGCATGGTCACTGCTGGTCAGTATGTACCGTACCCTCTGCACATATATTCAATTCTACTCAGTGAACCAATGGTGTTAAATACGTAGCGCAGCAAGCACACTTACGCATACGGAAACATATTTGATACCAAAATTTCACGTTGTCCGATTTTCTCTCTTGATTAAAAAACAAATTTTCNCATAAATGAAATCAAATTTGCTCAATGAAGATATTTTTCCATAGATAACTGATTTGTAAGACCTTTTTTGGCAAACTTTGGCAAACTATGGCAAACTTTGGCAAACTTTGGCAAAGACTTTTTTTGGCAAAGCCCAAAAAAGTGGGAATTCTTTGCCAAAGTTTGCCAAAGTTTACCTTACCCCCCACCACTGCATAGGGGCGGGGGTAAGGCAAACTTTGGCAAACTTTGGCAAAGACTTTTTTTGGCAAAGCCCAAAAAAGTGGGAATTCTTTGCCAAAGTTTGCCATAATTTCCACGACGTTTTAGACAGGTTAGGACACTTTTAACGCCTCAATTAGGACATTGTGATCATTCAAAACACTCTTCAAATTCAATACGAACAGTCATACAAAAACCGATTTCTACGCAGAAAATAAAATCTAAACGGAATTATTCTTAAGCCTTCATAAAATGGACCGTATATCAATAGTTGGCTAGCTCGGGCCCGACTCGGTTAAAAAAGCAATGTAGGCTATTCATTTGACTTAAAATCGATTCAGCGTCGAAAATTATGTAGGAATCGATTGTTTTTGCATCAGAAGTGGTCAAAAAATATTTCACCACTTTGGCTTAGGTGGCGATTTTGGTGGTTTCCCATGTCGCCAATACAACCATGTTACGTCTCATGATGCAATATTTCGTCTCTCTCACATCCATATTAATGACAATGACATCAATCGAACTTAGCGTTGACAAGCCCCTATTTGTAAGATATGACAACATCCAAGTCGCCATATCTGCCATAACATCTGCTTCAAAAAACCCGAGAATTTTCTGTCTGGGTAAAAATATTAAAACTACGTATTATAGACAATTTTTGAGCGCTGATTTGGAATCTGTCTACAGAATCGAGCTAGCTTGACGGTAGGAGTGGAAAATTTTCTTTTTTTGACGCAAAGTTGTCAAAAATGTTCTCCACCATATTCCCACCAGACCAAAGTTTAAAGAGGTCTTAGTTTGATCTGAGATTTGTTCTCAGGACGTGAAAAATGTTTTTTAACTCATAAATTAAATATTGTTCCATAAATAACTGATTTGTAAGACCTTTTTTTGGCAAACATTGACAAACTATGGCAAACTTTGGCAAAGACTTCTTTTAGCAAAGCCCAAAAAAGTGGGAATTCATTGCCAAAGTTTGCCTTACCCCCCTACATACCAGTGACGTAGGAATGCTTCCGTTGGAACGCGCTGACACCAGTACGACAGAACAGGGCTGTGTGACGATTGGGGTACCCATTCGTCACAACTCGCTGACACCACTGCATACTAGTGACGTAGGGGGCGACGTAGGAATGCACTGACACAAGTACGTCAGAGCAGGGCTGTGTGACGATTGGGGTACTCATTCGTCACAACTCGCTGACACCACTGCATACCAGTGACGTAGGAATGCTTCCGTAGGAATGCACTGACACAAGTACGTCAGAACAGGGCTGTGTGACGATTGGGGTACTCATTTGTCACAACTCGCTGACACCACTGCATACTAGTGAAGTAGGAATGCTTGCGCTAGAATGCGCTGACACCAGTACGTCAAAATAGGACCGTGTGACGATTGGGGTACCCATTCGTCACAATTCGCTGACACCACTGCATACTAGTGACGTAGGAATGCTTGCGATGGAATGCACTGACGATTGGGGTACTCATTTGTCACAAATCGCTGACATCACTGTAATGACTTCATGACTGTAACGAAGAATTCCCCAATCGTCACACAGCATTGGCAGTACCACTGTCAGTAACAACTGTCTAGCGCGGGTGTTGCAACAGAAATACAGGCCTAACTTACTGCTGCTGTATCCACTTGCTGATGTTAGACAGTGCTGCTGGAATGTCACTGATTGTACACAACTTCTCTTCCACCAGAAACTCAACCTGAGTATAGCACAGTGAATTATTGTATATTGGCCATGGTGTCATTATGAAAATTATATTGGTGTCATAATGATAACGGATTTATAGAGAAGAATGGTCATAGATGATCTTGAAGCAGGGGCCACAATCACATTCAGTTGCAATATATGGCATTGCAACAGACTAAAATTCGGGGTTCAAATCATGGAGTATGGACTGGATGTCTGTAACCCCAGTCCCCATGGGGTTTACAGACATCCAGGGAGGTTTCACTGGCTAACCTATCAAAATAAATTCAGATTATAATAACCTTTTATGTTTTCATACCATAACATAGATTTTTCAAAACACGGATAACAGTTTTAATTAATAAACCCAACTCCCTCTTGTACCCTCCCTAAATTGTTTAACTTTCGAACGAATTATAACACAAGATATTCTGATTTAAGATGCAATTATCCGAAAATAATTTATATCCATGCTTCATATCAATATCATTGACATTTTCATACAAAAATATTTTAAAGAACAATAATAATATTCAAATTCAAATATCATAATCAATTTGTTGGAGCAGTTCTTTGAAATGACATTGTCTTAGTCTATATAAACTCCGACCAAAGTCTTTGTCAAAAGTGAATAACATTTGTCCAAAAAATAGAAGAATCACTACAGACTAAGATGAAAAACAATCCCGTTTACACTCACTAATTTATACCATGAGCTACGCTAATTTGAAAAAAATTGATAAAAATATCTTGACTTGAAAAGTTATTCAACAATCGGATACAAGTATATAGCCCAGTTTCTTCTCCGTACAAACATGATTAAAAATTTGTTGCCAAAAATGAATAAACCCTAAATATTGGCGATACATAACAACAGGAATATACATACTAAAATATAATATTGCTACAGAGTACATAATATGAAGGGTTTCGAAACAAATGTTGAGTGTTCTACAAAATACAAGGCGATCGCGGCTGGTATAATAGCGGCGCGCTCAAAAACAAATAGCGAGCAATCTATCAGGAACAATTTGAGTATCAGAAACTGAGTATCCATGATGAATTCACGAATATAAACCGTATGAGTACAATCCAACTGAACATGAGTTTAGACTTGTTTCAAATGATAGGACACACCGAGGAGAGGCTAGAGGACGAATGAAGAAAGGAGGCACAGTTGCCGCGGGTACAGTAATTGTGCACCGTTTCCGCTGGTTTGTGTGTGTTTGTGTTGGTGTGCACACGCTCTCGTTCTCTCGCTCTCACTCGCACAGTTTCTGAACACGCCTGCCACGACCTTCACACTACCATACCTGAAAACTGAACACATTGCGTCAGATAAGAGTTGTTCATCAAATTTGGTCAGGTGATTAATGCAGTCAAATTTCATACTGGCCTTGACTAAGACCAAAGAAATCATGCGTGATCAAAACATTGAGACAATGTGTAGGGCCCAAAATTTTATTCATGCAAACAACATTTGATGCTCAGACTCGTATCAACATTCGAATCAGATTGGTCAATTTGTTTAGATACTTTAGCGAGGAAATCAATTATCATTGCATATTTCCAGCAAATATTTTCCCAAGAAAATGCGAGGATCAAGGAAGAAAAGGTTAGCACGACAGCAGCTTCACCAAATCGTGATTTCCATTAATTTCCACTTATTAAGGCAACCATGGAATCTTTGCAAAGATCTAAATCAATGTAATCAGCCTTGGTCAGTTGAATCAAGAAAAGTTCAGAGGAAGTTATAATCGTGGTGAAAAGTCCGATCATCACTCTTTGCTCACCACACCCACACACGAATTGAAGAAAGAAGGAAAGAGCATGCAAAATAAAGTGCACTCAAGCTTTGAAAGACACTTGTCACACAAACCCACACACGCACAAACGCAAACACACACAGTACACACACACAGTACANCACACACACACACACACACACACACGCACACACACACACAAACCACCCTGATTTCAGGAAATTCGCCATTGTGAACAGTCATGTTGGACTGGGATGTGTGAACACTGGAAAACTAGGGCTGCGATTCGATTCACTTATCCTCATGGCATGGCTTTGTATCCGGATATGCTGGTAGTGTTGTGGCCGTGGCCCCATGGTTATTGTCATACACTGATATGATGGCAAGCTGGTAAGATGTTCTAAGTGGGACTGATTATCTTCTATGCAATTGCACTTAAACCTATTTCAGCACAGACCATCGCACATTATCCTAAATATATGCATCCGCACGACTGGAGCCCTGGAGTTGCGCAGTTGACATGGCTGAATCAGAATATAGCTAGCAGCAGCAACAGCAGCAAAATAGAACCAAACGATCGTATTGGGACCTAATATTAGACGGAACGGAACTGCTAATTGGAATCATGACTGCAATTCCAATCATGTCTTCATTGCTTGTGCTTCGAGATTTCACAAATAAAAGGATGAATTCAAATCATCTAAAAAGTGCTGTAGGTTTCAAACAGGAGAAAACCATCAAACATGAATAAAAAACAAAAGAATCAAAAAGTGCTCCTGACACTCACCTTTTTGAAAGCGATTTCTAAGTTGCTGAAGCCATCCCTCAGTTCTGATACACTGGTTTTCAGCTCATTGATCTCAGCATGGCCCTCCTTCATAAACCTGATAGGGGAATGCAATAACGGTCTTATGATCGACTACAGCTGGGTATCGTTTACACCACTAGAGGGATGAAGGGATCGATATTCGACTAAACCCCTGTTTAACTCCAATACCACATGACACTAATCATAGAACAACACTCATAAACAGCACGGAACAACAGCTGCTGCACCCACCTATCGGATATGAGTAGGATGCTATCCCTCACACCCCTGTGAGTCTCGATATCCTGCTTGGTTTTGCGATGCCACTCTATGAGCTCCTCCAGCTTACCCTCCTGCCCCACCTCACCGCACTTGTCATCTACAGCCTTCTTCCGCTTGTTTAACCACGCTAACATGCCCTCCAGTGAGTCCTGTAACGAGAGAGACAGGGTGAGGGAGAGAGGGTGGTAAGAGAGGGTGAGGGTCGGAGAGATGATGTGAAGAGAGGATGGGAAGAGAATGTGAGGGAGAGAGGATGAGGGAGAAATGGTGATGAATTTGGCGGGAGTGTGAAGGGAAAAAAGGTAAGAACTAAGAGTGTTAGAAGGGGACAATGTGAGGCAGCAGGGATATTGAGGAAAGAATAAAGATGACAAGCTGAGTAGGATTACAACTGATAAGACACGATGTTAAGGGGGGGGGG
>CAMPET010000085.1:120196-132954 GCA_946803715.1 Beroe ovata | reverse complement strand
CCCCCCTCTCAGAAGGGAAATATTACGTTATCACGGGCCCAACCCCCCCCTTCTGACGGAAAGTCTGAAAGGGACAAAGGAATATGATATCCGGTGGATAACAAGCTAGATGGGGGACGGGGCAAAATGACTTTGGACTTGCTCTGCTGTCTGCTAGTGTTCAGATCCCTAGGTCGAGGGGCAACCTATAACATTTTGATCCAGGACTCGACAGACATGCCTGTAGGGTGTTCACAGACTTGCTTATCCTCGCCTTATAGGCTGCTTTCTGCTTTGATTGCGTCGTAGATTCTAGGTCATTTGGCCTAACTGGACATTTGGCCTAACGCCTAAAACTGCTGTTTAGGCCATTTGTCCAGTTAGGCCAAATGACCGTTCTGCGGTCATTTGGCCTAATTTTAATTTTAATTTTTTTCTTTTCTAGTTTTTTACTGTATCAATATGAGAGTACTGTGAACATTGACTCGGCGATTATATGTACGATGGGACCCGATCAACCGTTATGCGATCCGAGTAAGCTGAAGCAGTGTGATGGGACCCGATTAGTGGTGTCAAGCGAACCTTTGAAGGAGGGTGACCGTGACGTTGTGACAAGAACCAATCAAGAGGCCGTGATTTGAGAGCTTGACAGCACCTCGTCAGAGATTACGAGGTCGCATGGCCTGCTGCGCTGCTCGAATCACCACAGTTGACAAGCAACTCACCTCCCCTCTTCCTCAACACTCCCATGACCCTCCACATGCTGTGAACACTGTCTACGTCGCCAAACAGACCTTGAAGAGGAGGGCGGCTGAGACAGATCTTCCTACCAAGTACCTCGCTGCTNATTGCTTGTGCTTCGAGATTTCACAAATAAAAGGATAAATTCAAATCATCCAAAAAGTGAAAGTGCTGTAGGTTTCAAACAGGAAACCATCAAACAGGAAACCATCAAACATGAATAAAAAACAAAAGAATCAAAAAGTGCTTCTGACACTCACCTTTTTGAAAGCGATTTCTAAGTTGCTGAAGCCATCCCTCAGCTCTGATACGCTGGTTTTCAGCTCATTGATCTCAGCATGGCCCTCCTTCATAAACCTGATAGGGGGGCAATAACAGTCTAATGATCGACTACAGCTGGGGATCGTTTACACCACTAGAGGGATGAAGGGATCGACATTCGACTATAAACTCCTGTTTAACTCCAATATCACATAATGACTATAAGTGGAATAGACATGACACCCCATTATATCCACGATCACTAATCATACACTATCATAAACAACTTACAACAAAGATCAGCAACAGCTGCCGCACCCACCTATCGGATATGAGGAGTATGCTATCCCTCACACCCCTGTGAGTCTCGATATCCTGCTTGGTCTTGCGATGCCACTCTATGAGCTCCTCCAGCTTACCCTCCTGCCCCACCTCACCACACTTGTCATCTACAGCCTTCTTCCGCTTGTTTAACCACGCTAACATGCCTTCCAGTGAGTCCTGTATCGAAAGAGACGGGGTGAGGGAGGGAGTTTGAGAAAGAGATAGGGTGATGGAGAGAGGGTGATGCAGTCCTCAAAAGGTAAGAACTAAGAGTGTAAGAAGGGGGGGGGGCAATGTGAGGCAGCGGGGACATGACAAGCTGAGGAGGTGTTCTAAATGAGTAGGATGACAAGACACGGGGTTGAAGGGGGACTCATGGCGAGGAAAAAGTCTTACCCGGAAGAGTTTCAATTGAAGCTGTGACTTGTTGATATGGCAACTCTTTGAGTACGCCTCACTGCACGTGTTGTCGAAGTGCATCTGTAAGTCGAGTATCTTAGCAATGGTGGGCAGCACGTTCTCCCCATGCTGGTCCACGAGCAGGAGACCTATCTTGTTCGTGGCGAGGAGCTGCGTGTGCAGGGTCTGCAGTTCCGTTACTATGGCACTGTTCTCCTGGGATCCTGGACAATCCGTCTGACATTTCGCTATCTTCTCCTGAAGGGAAGCGGGGGATATAGAGATTCACCTCATCACAGAACAACAAGTAAACAACACAAGTTTCATCCCAGGACACCACCTGATACGACACTATCCCTACAGCAGGTGAACGCTAGCTGTTAAGTTGATGTACTCACGGAGCACTTGTCGAGCCACTGGTGTTGCGCCTGGATGAGCTTGTCAAACTTCTCCATGCGCTCCGCCAGGTCCTCTAGTCGCATTTTCTTCTCTCTCACATGACACTAGCGCGGGGGAGGGAGGAGGGGGTTAGGGAGGGGTGATAAAGGGGGGGGGGAGACTGTTAGGGGGTTGGGGTATAGGGACAGCGGGAGTTTGATATGTGTCTCGCAGATTGATGAAACTGCAATCAGGCCGATAAATAATATGGACGTTTCTTCCCATAAGAGAGAGAGAGAGGAAGCAGAAACAAAGACTAAAAAAATGCTCATTATCAGGAAACCGAACAATGATCTAAAAATAGATTTTTTGTTGGATAACTAGACAATCCAACCATCCGACTTAAACTTAAGCTCTGAACAAACAAGGATGGAGCTCAAGTGTAAATTTTTATGATTCCACAAATCTTATGTCTGATGAAACTCTTGCCGAATGCTTCAAGTTTGCCAGTATGAGCTCACAAACAGCGGAAACACAACAAATGTGAGTTGCAAACTGTGAAAATCAGTATCATGTGTAATGAACTCCATGTATTGGATCTGTGTACTTGTTGATTCTGAAAAGTGTGCTGCAGTACGGACCACACTCTGAGTTGTCTACGTACGATCGAAACATGTTGCGTGGTAGTTACAATAGCTGGTGCTATCATCATGTATAGTAAGCTCTATGAAGTGTGAAAACACGCGATATCTTGGCGCCGATATATTATGAGTGTGGACAACTGGTTAAACCACAATAATAGTGAAACAGTCTGGTCGAATTATTAGAGCAGAATAGCTAAATATGGAGTTGTCCGAATGTTAGGTACAATGTCCGAATGTTTGCTACAATCACTATTCACTGTGACCAATGTCGCCGATGTTGGTATGGATCACACGATACACACCGCTGAGGTACATGAGAGTACACAGAATACCGATACACATGTGTAATCAGAATTTCACACCTCGATGATGATTAGCGATTAATGACTATCGTCTTTAACAGCGTACAACATTTCATAGTGGCGAAATTATCAAAGGAGGAGACTTCAGACTACTCAATAGAGTGGAATGTAGCAAGGGACACGGACAATAAGATTTGTAGTGCTCGATGTGGGAGAGCACTGTTCAAAGATCTGGTAAACTTCACACGCGTAACGGCGTGTGAGGTCCTTGGTCCCAGTTGGAATACGTGTCTACTATACAATATTCTGTATATTGTTTACTGTTTAGTGAGAAAATGGATGTACAATAACTATTTCTATAGATGTTCATTGTACTTTGTACTCAATATACACTTGTGAGGTGCAGATTGGAGTTAAGAAATGAGCGATTTCACTTCACAGATCATATACTTCAGAAAACAGGTTCCAATATTCAGGTAAGAAGAATCAATAAATGTAAAGCGAAACACAAACACAAGCTGTACCCAGTGTGCAGTGCTACATGACAACGTTCCCCCACATCTCGCGATAGTACTAGGCACAAAGAGAAACATCAAACAAAAGAGAGGGGGGAGAGAGAGAAAATTCCTTTAATTCCTCAACCTGCAAACACACACACACACACGAACACACACACGGACATTATACAGAATGTAGTAAGTCTGACTGAATATAGAATTAACATGCAATCAATGTGATATATAATAAACATGTTACCTCCTAAAGTATGTGGGGATGTGCAATCGTGCCGCCCACCTTACCACAAAACAAACAAACACACACAGACATACAAACAATCGGAGACAAACAGACACACGTCACACGCAGAAATGTGTAAAACTAGCACCCGAAAACGCGTTGGAAATTAAAACTAGTGAAGCTGCACTAGTCGCATACCAAACCAATTACCGAGAAAAAGTAATAGAATGCAACAATTTCTCAAGTATACGTCTTCACAGCAAAAAGGGAAGCTGCAACAAATATTCACCGATGATTTACTGAAAAACCCACAATATGAGCGTGTATGTGAGCAAGATTGCTCACCACACACACACACACACACACACACACACCTTGATCGTATTACATTGAAACATCCTAGCTGATGCTGCTGCAGCTGGGTCACACTCACATAATCTTATTATCGTAGCGCAACTTAATCACAGTCACACAGAGAGGATAATAATAAAGAAAAGAATTATCCAATGAAATTTCATTAAGTTTGAGGGAAGCGTTTCTGAATCCCCGAGGACGAATGGAGTTATAATTCAATCTTGCATACCGGAGAATAATAATTCATGGCAGGTGAATGTTGTTGTTTTGTTTTTAAATGAATATCATTAGTCAGGGCACTGTCACTTGGAAATAGTTTCCTAGGACTTTCCTCGTCTTGCATTGACTATCGGTGAAGAGGACGGTGGGAAGATGTGATTTTGAAGCAATATCGAAGTAAAACAGCAATCATAGTAAAATCCCTGAATTCCAGGAAATTACTGGCAACTTGTGCGATGTCGATGCAACAAATTAAATAAAGAAACAGTAACAACTTCATGAATCTTTCATGAAAACAAGGGTTAAGGTAGGGCTGAGTGAATGTAAACACAAGGAAGACCACAGAAAACAAGTCGAAGACGGTACCAGAAAAAATGTGTAACGCGCGCGTACCTCCATGAGACTGTCAAACGCTGATACGCTGGCTGCGCGCAAAACGAACCAATCAGAGATGAGGATCAGTGCCACGCGATAACTGATTGCGCGACACGTGACCTACACAACACATTCACGCATTCCATGCTATACAGTACACAGTGCACCATATCTACACACTACACTGAATTCTATACATTGAATGTATACCGAAGTGGCGATGTATCATGTATCAATGTATAGTGTAGTGCAGCATATAAAATACAAATGCTGAAACAACCTCTAAGAATGAAGAATTGAAAAGTTAAGTCCCGGAAGTTGGAACATCAAAAGCTAACATTATGAAGGAGCGGCAGGTGTACACTGGGGTAGGTGTATCACATAGATCAGATCAACTGAGCAGGTATCACTATACGGCATTCTTCTTTGTGGTCACCGACTTCTGGTCTTGCAGTGATGCACTCATGTGGGAAATAATTCCACTGATTCCATGACTTCCATTTTCGTTGAGGAAAAATCATACGGGAACGGGGTATCGGAACACGGTGTGATCTCAAGACAGCCCACAGGGTGGCAATATAATCATTGTCGAAATCGTCAATGTCACGGCGATTGCCGGATTCAATCGTCCAATCCCAAAAGAAAACACACGTCCAAGAGAATACGAGTCAAAGGTCACCTCGTGGTTTTAGACCTGGGATAACTGAAATATCACACTACATACAGGGCAGCAAGGTGAGCTCAACACAGCTATATAGACAGTGATCAATAGTTTGCCCAAATACGGTATAATTGGAAGGGGCACAATATACAGGTACAACATGATCGATTGAGAACACCTACGCGATATACTTTCGTAACTCGGATCTGAATCCTTGGCAACAGGATCACAAAATGTTAGATACAAGGTATACATATTTATCCCATGGAGTTATGGGAGCTCCATATATCTAACACCACATGAAAACAGACCCGCAGACCATTATATATTGTGATAAGAGCATTGACACATTGTGTTTTGTCCCCCAATATATAGGGAAGACTTGTTATAGGAGCTGTGCACATCACATTGAACACAACCTGTTCTAATATTATATCAATGACAAGGCTTTGTCCTTTAAAATTGACTTACAACCCAACGGGCATTGTGCGGATAACAGGGCATTTAGGCATGTACTATACTTGGAAAATAGGCGACAAGCTTTATTAAAATCAAAAGCAAGATCATGGATCAATGCACACATTTGCAATATCGAATATAGTGTGTATCCACTCACACAGGTGTCCCACAGGTGCGCTGACAAACGAAGCTCTATTTTCAATAATCTTTAAACGAACTGCACAGTGGAAGCTCGGATACGAAAGCGCCCCTGGGCAAAACTATAATCAGGAAGAGGAACTGTAAGCGAAACCAAACTTTCCTTACTGGAACCGTATATTCCAAATCCCAGTACTTAATCAACCTCGAGGTTAGAGTGCTAGTGGCACGTGACATTGTCTCAAACTCTTGAGAGCTTAGAAAGCATAGTACATTCCTTACGATAAAAGCATTTTCTTTGAGGAGCGCACACTCAAGACGTCCTATAGTAATAGCACAGAAAGATTCTGGGAGAGAATCTACCTATATTTGGTGTGCACCACAGGAATCTCTTTCTCACACAGTATGTTGACCTGTATTTGTCAGCTCAGGGACAGGGTGATATAATTTGTTCACATCCACAAATCGGACAACAAAACCGCGGCGCAAACACGGAGTGATGACACCGCAAGCTGTGGAGGGATGTATAATGATACGGGGAAATGTGACACCGTATGCTGCTGCATGTCACACTGAGACGACAAGAACAGGAAACAAACTCCACCACCAGGTCACTTCCTGAATAAACAATAGGAAAATAATCCGGCAAAATCGAATCGTCACAAAATCACGATAAACATGAAATAGAGCTATGGCGCATAGGCTCACGCGCAGCGTGTTATATAGGGTTCTATACAACGCCAGGTGGCAGATGCTAGTACGGCGCTTGCACACAGGACAAAGGCGTACCGTGGGATATTCTGTGTAAGTTGAGATGGCGCTAGATGAAGTCCCGCCCAATATGTATTGCAATGTGTATTGTGATCAAGGAGCTGAAGCATTCCATCCGACCAATTGTGGCAACTGGGAAGACGCCAGCAAGACCACTAGCTTCATCAAGAAGATCAAAAATTTCAGACATAAAGATGATCAGTACTGGTAAGGCAAACACTTTAGAGAAGGCGAACTCGAAATGGTCGATGTCAGGGTGAAGAAGGGGGTTTTCACGAAATTAAAGTGAGGCTAGGAAATATCAACTCGTGGTACAAGACACGATATCAGCTGGTACGGTGGTGTGTACAGCTGGAGAGGTGACGAATGACGGGGCAGGATTTTAGGTGGAATATACTCCAAGTTTGATGCAATATTCTGTCTTATCGAGTGAAATACGAGAGAAGTATGAAATATGAGAGGGAAATGGGTAGGGCCACGCGTCGTATAATAATTGATAATGATGTGCGGGTGGTATAAAATGAAGTATCGTCAATATTGATACTTGGACGCGTGGTGCAGTTAGGTGAGAACCGTTTGAACTCTACAAATATAGCTTCCGTGATGGATTTTCGGACGAGAAACCATTAATTTCTGATCACCTCCAGGAAAACTAACGATCCCAAACTCACCTCGAGGTGTTTCCAAGTGGTGTTCACAGCAGCCAAGTAGGTGATATTCTGGTCTATCTGTGGACAGGAGTGGACCAAGCAAGCACCGTGGGTCTTCAGGAAAGCATCAGTAACACCTGGTATGATGACATTGGATGAGCAAGACAAATAATTCGAAGTTTCGCTGCAGCGGGGCACAGAAACCCACTTTTTCCCTCTAGGATATTTCTTGTCCCTCAAGCCACTGTACTGTAAGCTTATTATAAGGAGTACTATGAGCAGCTCGTACCTGCATTGTAAAGGTGCCGATACCCCTCCTCGTTTAGAGCTCTCAACTTGGGCTTGTTCTCGTTGAGGTTCTGCTCTAACACCTTCACATCGTTGAGTTGTCGAGCAAGTTGTTTAGCAGTGCCACCCAACTGAGCGTCTGCCTCCACCTTCTTCTGCTCGGAGAGCAGCCACACCAGCATCTTATCGAGTCGATGTACGTGACTCTCAAGCGGGGACATCACCTGAAATGAGGTGGAGAACGGGTTATTGAGGTGAGAGGATTTTCAGACATGCAATGATGGTCGTAGAGGTGAGGAGGTGGTGAATAAGGGAGGTGTGAAGGGGGGACTTTGACTGGTATAACAATAACACACAATTATATCATTGTACCTGGTCAATGCGCTGTTTCTCGAGCACAATCTCAGCGAGTAATCGCTCCCAATGGTTGTGCAGGTCTATCAGGTGTTTCTCTATGTTAGGGAGTGTGTCCTTGCGTGGGAACTCCCCCGCTGGGAGCTGTCCCTTCTTCACACATCGCAACACACGGCGACCCTCTTCAAATGTTTGGTGAACGTACTTCTGGTTAGCTTCCACCTCCTTTAGGAATGCGATATCCTGGAACAGAATTAGCACTTAAGCACTACTAGGTATAATAATACTTGAAATATGATAACTATCGGTCATTATCATTCCTGAATAGCTGAATGTGGTGTTCACACTTAACTCGTCGAAAACAATATCATTACAGGGGTCTACTTATAGGATGCTTTGTCCACTGGAAGGATGGACAATTGGTCTCAAAACAAATATAGAACAACATTCCAAGGCCTATCAACATGTTGGTACGCACGAGCTATAATACTCTGATTGCAATACCTGCACAAAGTCACCATATGGCTTGTGCTTGATGCGGTAGTGTGTCTCCACAAGCCACTCCACAGTCAGCACCAGTCTGAACTCAAGACGATACACTTCCTTGAGGATCTCAATGAACTGGTAGTGACGTTTCATACACAGTCCATAGACCTCTTCCCAGAGTGATGCTGAAATTGGAATTTGTGAGTATCACTCATGGGCGTGGTCAGGGAAACCGAGGAAAACTGCAATGGAGATGGACTACATCAGTCTATCCAGATGGACTACATATTGAATCCTGTTTTGTCCATGTTCCTGGGTAGTCCATGTTTGGTATACCTAATTTGTTCCTGATGAGGTTCAATTTAGCCTTCTTGAGAGGATCCGTCACAGCTGAGATAATGTCAGCGGAAATCTCCCAGATTCTGTTGAACTCCAGCTGCTTCGCTTCGTACTCCGTCAACAGTTCTCTATAGGTATTCAGGGGATGGAATTTAGAACAATTACAAAACCTTACACCCAACTAACTGAACAAATCATGGCCTAACTGATATATGTGGCACTGGCAGCAGCATATATCAATGGTCATCCTACAGCTGTGTTCTGCAAACCTATGAGTTTTGAGATCGTCAGCGAATGTTTCCATGGTAACGGGAGTCTGGGACAGGAGGAAACGCTTCTTGATCTGAAGCCACTTGTCCATCTTGAGACAGATGTCGAGGAACCATGACTCCTGGTCACTGTATTCACTCGCCTGTACGATAGCCACGTGAGAAAAGCGCAATGTAACAATTATTATAGTGCACAGCATGAAAATCAGGAGAAAAATAGGTTGGTAAAAACTTAAAAAAGGCTCCATAATATGGCTCGCTAATCAAAAAAGGTGCTTCAAATTGCAGGAGCAACAGCTTGGAAATGGGCTCGATCTGGTCATGAGGGCAAGATTGTGACAATGACCAATATTTTGATATCCCTCTATGGAAATTCCATCATTTTCTCTACATATTTCTTCCCATTGATTGGGGCTGGGGGCATTGTTAATTGAGATTGGTGATTATTTTCTGCAGAGTAAACAGCACAAGCGCAATCACATATACACAATATGTGTGACTATAGTTCACGGGGTTGGCCAGCAGCAATGTGGTATTACAGCATAAAAACCTCTCTGAAGAGAAGTATTAGGATCTCAATCGTAAAATATTTTATAGCTCCAATCACCTGGAATGGGAACAATTCATCCAAAGCTGCCACAAAATACGATAATCATGGATAAGAAATCTCAAACACTCAAATGACAATCAGTTGCTAAAACCCCAACATGGATGGGCAAAACCCCAAGAACAAACCCCCAACATTGATAAATGGACATTATCTCTTGGCTGCACACACATTATCATAATGATACTCACATTTTTCCTCAACTTCTCCAGCTCATCGAGGATCTCCTGCCACTTGGCGGCGAGTTGCTCGTGTTTCTTGGCCAGGGTAGCCACCTCCTCGTCCTCAGGGTCCCGGTTCTCGGGGGCACCGAGCAGAGCCTCCACATCGGCCAGCTTGCCCACAACTTCCGGTGCTTTGCCGTTAACATCGTCCTCGTGTGGCTGGAGTAAAGTGGGAGTGTTGAGATGTGATGGGGGAATAGTGGAATGGAATAGTGATCGAGTCAAATGTGGTAGGGTGGGCAAACTAGTGCTTCACAGTTCACACTGAGCACTAAGCAGCACCCAGTGGCCACTTGCCCATGTAAGAGATGAGTCAGATTACAACCAGAGTGCACTGGACACACATTGTTCCCGAAATATAACATGAAAGCTCTACAACTTTAGAACTATGTGCATACCTTGAGGCAAGGGAGAATATTCTCAGGCTTGACATCCTCCAGTTTGACAAGGGCTGCCATCTTGTCATTGGCCCACTTGAGGAGGTTGTCCATGGACTCGTCAAGCTCGGCTGACTTGTTGACAAAGTCCTCGATGTCACTGGTCTGAGTCTCACAGTCGCGGCATAACTGAAACGTACAATGTCGTACATGACGAAATCTAATATACAAGACTCTCGTGAGAATCATGAATAAATTATAGTCTCGTTAACAATCCCACTTCCAGTCAACCTCTTTATATGCCTGGTGATGACCATTACATGCAGTACCACGATGTAATTGAGTTTTCAGCAGAGACCCTGCTCACTCACTTTTTTGGTGAAATGATTGAGGCACCAGAGCACAACCAGAGCGATGGATACAGTCCACACAACACGGAGAAGAAGAAGGAGGAGGAAACAGATAAAGACAACGAGAAGAGAAAAGACGAGACAGAAACTGAAAAAGACGCAAATCAGAAAGACGGTGCTCTCAATCCAGGAGTTCACAGTCAATTCCACATGGAAGAAGTTGTTGTGGACGAGTATGTTCTGAAGTGTCAGCGAAGAGAAAATCATGGTGAAAAGATAAGGATTTTATAGGGTATCGCGGGGACAGAAAAAACCGAGGAGTAATTTTGAACGGAGGATAATTTTCAGGAAGAAAAACAGAATCGCATTTGGACGAAGACAAAAAGAAAGAAGGAAGAAAGGGAGAGAGATGGAAAGGGAGAACGTTATCCACAAGAGAAGCCCGGCATATTGGTCATGTAGCTTTTGACTACAAGTTTAAGAGTATCTATATATCGATGACAAGGGTAAGCCGCGTCAAAAATGTATAATTATAATGGGGAAAGAAGCCGTGTTAGCGCTCAGAATGTGCAAAATATCGCATAGCTTTGACTGGTCATGTAAAAGGACGGCTGTCGACTGTTCATTATAAATTTGGCATCCAGGCACGTGGAAAGAAGGAGGAAGTCAACAAATACACATGGTGAAGGTTAGAACTAGGCATTCCCTAGTACACCACGTGACCACTGTGTACTCATTCACGCAGTGCTCTATCATATAGTACAGGAAAATGTTAAAACAGTGCAGTGCTCATGAACCATACTACCACTGACCGTGGTTTAACACGCACACACACACCCCGCCACCACACCAGTCTGCGTGAAGCCAGATATTGGTGGGAAGCACCCACACCCTATCATGAATATGATGTTCAGTGTACGTGATCACAGTTTTTCTTACAAAACTTGTCGTCATTACCACGTGGCAGCACGGCGCACATGCGTTACCAGTCACACGCGCGCGACAACGCGACGCGTTATCGATAACGCATACTAAGCTAGAAATAACGCATTTCTTCAAAATAAAACCTTATAATCAAAGGAGGTGATCTTACCAAGATGAGTTTGCGAAGAAAGGCCCCAAAGTGAAAGACCGCTCCATTCTCTCTAACAAGAAAAACTTTCATCATGAGGGGTCACAGAAAGGAGGAGAGTGATTCAAAGTCTCGTGTTGAATGAGGAGACAATTACAAGAGAGCAGATGATACTATAGAAAAGGAAGAGTGTAAAGATAGCAGCGAATTAATAGCTACTTATGATCAGCTACTGTGAGAAAATGCAAGCAATAAATTTCCACGGCGTAATTATAAGGGAGATTAAAGCAAACTTGGGAACTCGATGCTTGGGCATTGCTGAGAGACACGATATTAGAGTGTGAAGATCTGCATTGTCCACAGTTTGCACACGATTCATGGAGAAGAAGTGTCAAGTAGGTGTAGAGATAATGTACAGCAGTGGTTCTACGTGAACCATGACAAATTGCCCAGCCATGGGAGAGAGAGAGAGAGAAAGGGAGAGGAGAGCTGTGACTAACTTAATAATAAGAGAATTAAGTTAAGAAAACACTTCCCAGGATTGGCGTCGTTAGTCCCCAAATTATCAGCATTCTATAGCTATTTCTCAATTATGGCAGTTCATCAACGTTCAAATGAATCATCAAGGCATAATCGGCCATATGAGTTCTAAAGTTGAAAATATCCGGTGCTGATACCGGGAAATTCCCACGAAGTAATCATTTCAAATGACGATCTACTACCTGATTACACTACTACAATACAGATCTTAGTACAATGATTATAATTAAATTTTGATAATGTTTACCTCATTCCACAGTTTCTTCATCTCGTCAGTCTTCTTCTCGAGCTCCTCCGCAAGCGGCTCGTCCAGATCTCCCTTCTGGAGTTCCTTAGCACTCTCGTCACACAGGTCTGTGTAGTGGGGCTTCTTCTCGTCCAGCTGACCCTGCACTTGCTGTAAACGGGGAGAGAGTGGGTGTGAGTGCTGGGGATGTAGGGGGCAGGGGGTGCTGGGGG
>CAMPET010000085.1:89552-105953 GCA_946803715.1 Beroe ovata | reverse complement strand
CAAGCATGCATTCCAACGTCATCGTTATGCAGTGGTGTCAGCAAGTTGTGACGAATAGGGTACTCATTCGTCACACAGCCCTGTTATGACGTACTGGTGTCAGCGAATTCCATCGCAAGCATGTATCCCTACGTCACAGTTATGCAGTGGTGTCAGCAAGTTGCGACAATAATTAATGCTCACAAGCCACACACTCCTGTGTATCTCATGAAAGAGACACGCCGGGGACAGATCCTAACTAATGGAGCGCGCGAAGGAAGGCTTTGATGCAAAAGGCAAGCCTCCAGCTATTCCTAATTCCTGCTAGTTCCCTATGCGCCGACCACCAATGCCAGGGAGTTAGAAACACGGTGCTACCTATCCATACAATTCCTACCACGAGAACATGCCGTGCTATGCTAGGAGTTGTGATATACATGCCGTGTTATGCTAGGAGTTGTGATATACACGCCGTGCTATGCTAGGAGTTGTGATANTACACGCCGTGCTATGCTAAGAGTTGTGATACCAGAACACAATGTGCTATGCTAGGAGTTGTGATATACACGCCGTGCTACCCTAGGAGTTGTGATATACATGGTGTGCTATGCTAGGAGTTGTGATATACTTGCCGTGCTATGCTAGGAGTTGTGATTATACCTATAACATGGTGTGCTCCTTGGAGTTGTGATAACATAACATGGTGTGCTAAGACTTGTGATATGCTATATTCTATGACGATGGTACTATGACTGTGTGGGGGCGGTATCTTACCAATAGAAACAGGGAGAGGGTCATTGTCCCAGGAGTTAATCTTGTCCCGGAGGAAGGTCTTGACACCACGGGCCTGGGTAGTGTAGTCATCTGCTGTGGCAACCTGAGCAGGGGGAGAGGTGATGGATCAGTGGAGTTGGATATGGGTGTAGGACTAACATCAGGGGGTACGACAAACAAAACCAAGAGTCCCTCATGCTCCTTCATAAAGTCCTTACTTCTTTGAAAAGGAGTCTAATCAATCTATCGATACTCCCATCAAACTGCATCGTGGTACCAATCACAACTACAATAAAAGACGTGTTCTCCCAATTGATAACAACTCAAGTGCAAGGTTGTCATACCGAGCAATTACACGCAGGTAACTAATACTAGCGCTCTGGTACGGCCACAGTAAAAAAGTAAGACAGGTATGAAGTTGTCATGAAGGTGTATGGAAGTGTGGGTACATTATCCATTAGCAGATCCTAGGCCTTTTTGTTGCAGCATTATACCAGCCCATTGTTCTATCTAATCTTGTGCAAGTATTTTCGGCATGTGTGTGACGTGTGTGTTTGTGTGTGTCTGAGCGTGCGTTCTTTTCTTGTATTGTAGGCATGAAAAGAGAACGGCATGTATAAAAAGCGTCAACCTTCGCAGACAGTCTGGCATGAAATTGGTGAGAAATGTTACGACTCAGGCATGGTAATTGCATAGCATTTAAGCGATTATCCTCAAGAACGACGAATTACAAAATTCTCCATCATTTGATCATGCCATTACCACGAAGTGCGAATCCTACGTTTCACAAGAACGTATCTGCGATATAATCTGAGATATCTGTTGAGATGTATTCATCTCATGTCATACATTGCTTGAAACATCGAAAACACCTATGACACCGGATCTTATCAGCCACCAGTCAATTCAGTCACACACACACATTAATGAGTAACATTCCCAACCAAATATACCCATCACACTTACATCCACATGGGTTCCGAGGTCGGGTAGTTTAGCGGTCAGGGCAGCAATATACGTCATGATACTCTTCTCATCGGGACTGTTGACAGTGTCAGCAGGTTCCAGCAACTGGTGAACACCGAACTTCTCCTCAGCCACGCGGAAAGCAAGGGCGTGACGGTCGATGGGCTCCATTTCCTTTACCACGGTCATGTCAATGTCACCGGGAGCGTGTGCAGCAATCTGAAGAGGACTGAGTGAGTGAGAGGGGCGAGAATACCCATACTCACCTCCTGACTCCTTATCGATCATTCTCATTGAGAATGAGATCGATGAGAAGAGAGATAATATGGATATGAGGAGGCAGCTTTATACCACCGAAATCTGTCAACGATGTGACTGAGAATCGAGAATGAAAATGAAGGGGTGATCATATGTCAGATCATCATTTGAGGAAGGAGTGGCGTATAAGTGGATGTCGTAGTCAAAACTCTTACCATAGCACAGAAGGCGATCCCGTCTTGGAATGATGAGGTGAAGTTGTGAGCCTTGGCTGGTGGATATCTGCGAGGTATCACATGTTAGATTGGCGGTGCAGGGGCTCCCAAATACCCTGACCCAGAGAAAAGAAGAGGTGCTGTGAAGAGAAGAATTGTGTGCTGATTATATCACGTTGGTTTATATCACAAGGCTGTCACAATCTCACACGGACAATAATCTCACACAGTATTACCTGTCCTCATTGCTCAGTTCAGAGCCGACTCACTGCTTAGGCAGCTTCTAGAGAAAGCAACAAAAAGAGATGAAACACCGAGAAAAATTCTTAAATTTAACGAGTTCTCCCAATGCAACACACTGTTGACTGGTTTACGAAATGGGTTATAGACTGTGGTATAAAAAAGGATATAAGCAGCGGGAAAAGCAGTTCCTCAGGAGTCAGCGCAACGACCATCAGAACACTGGAATAACTATACAGCTCAGCCACCCACCCACACACACACTCAGCAGTACATTCTCTCTCTCTCCAAACTAACCCATTCTCATCGGCTGAGTCACCGTCCTCCTCCCCCTCTTCCTCCTCCTCAGTGTGAGTGGTACTGTCAGTAGTGGTACCACCATCACCATCCTGGTTACCACCCTCACCACTACCCTCACCACCTCCTCCTCCATCGGGGTGAGCATCACCATTCTGTTTCTTCTTCCTCTTACTCTTCCATTTCTTACCCAACTTCTGTGCCATCATCAGCTTGACGGGGCCACTCGGTGTTGTGTTACTATAATATGGCGGGCAGTGGTGTTAGGAGCGGAGAACATTGGTCCGTGTATTGGCATGAGAATGAAGTGTGAAGAGGATATGTGACGTCGGAGTGTCGTGGGAGAGGTGATGTTGAGATGATGATGTGTCATGTGGATAGGAAAGATCAGATGACAGTTCCCTGAAATAATATAGAGATTGTTTAGGTGCTGCAATATTCACCCTCAATATTTGAATACCAATGCTGAGAACACCACAAACATGCTAATGATGTGCTATGAAAGTTCAATCAATAGAATAAGAATTTCATTTCTGACAGAATATAATATCCCGTGATATACACACCCAATCATGATGGCCTGGTTACACTTTGCCAGGAGGAGACTCTTGAGTTTACCGCCAGACACGTTACCCATGGACAGATTCTGAGGAGGGGTGGCATGGTGTGGTTCATTATTAAACATGGTAATCCTTAGGTACCAGGGGGAAAAGTGTACCTATGTCGCGTGGTGCGAGTGATGAGTGTGTGGGCCCCACTAGTGCGCAAGTGTGGGGTGCAATAAGTGAAGGGGGCAATAACTATATTCCGGGTCGTTAGATAGGCAGAAACAAATGATATGGCGATATAATACCTAACAGCTATAAAACATAGCAGGAATTTTACAGAAACGTAGGAAATTTGGCCATCTATCAATGAATATCAAATAATTAGCTTAAATTCATGGGCGGGAACAATATGATGAGATAATAGCCTGGAATTACCAGGATCGATCGGTGGTTGAAACGATCATATATCTGGCTTATTCTACGATAGAAATCCTAAAGAAGAAAGTGATTTCAATGCATCAGAGTAAACTATGTTCTAATTGTCGCCATGAAGTGTCAGTGCCTAGTACCTATAACAGGCGAGCATACTGACAAAGTATGACAGTACCTACACGCATGGACACACTGTGCCTATCTCTCATGACGTGTGTCTGTACGGCTGGTACATACCTCGAACTGGTATCTGCAGATGATGGTCCATATCAGACCGAGAGTCAGCTTGTGATTACCACTCAGAATATCCTCGTTACTGATGTTAACCAGCTTCACCTGCAATAGGGAGGGAGTTTATATTGTGCTGCTCTAGGCACACCATATTACATGCTTTCAAATCTTGTAGAAGTGGCATGGTGTCATGTGAACTGACTGAAGAGGCGATGATCAATAGCGCGCGACAGTTTTTATATCATTCAGTAAGCAATCTCTGCTGATATGAATAACTATCTCATAGCCCATAAAAACCTATGATAACCAAGATGGAGTACACAGGAAAATAATATGGGAGGAGTATTTCGCTCTTTGGCAATGTATTTACATAATTGTACAATGTACATGACGTAAATCGTACACGAGCAACTGTCTTGTGTACAATGTACAATGTAAATTGTAAACCCCCCACATATATGTCATTTTTTCACGTTAGCTCCAGCACAGCGGAACCTACATAGAGTTTCCCCGTGTTGTTGAACCACGACACCACGCTGACGTAATAACAGTGATTCCCCAGTTCCCTATCACCGGATAGCATTTCCGAACACACTACGATCTTGTACGTTTTCCTAACAACACTCCTCTCGCGACAGGAACCGTGACAGGCATGAGGAGACATGAAGTACGTCTGAATCACACGATCTAACGATGAATATGTGACAGCAGCATCTTCGCGTGTATGACAGGTGTCAACATTTTCTACGGGCGAGTGTGACGGGGTTGTATATTCTGCAGTAGAGGTGGACAGTGGCGGGTGGGTCTGGCTGGTTGGATCATCTACCGTTGATTCGAGGAGAGCGTGGAAACTCCCGCGAGCAGGCGGACGGGAATATTTGCCAAGGCTAGGGGTGGGACTCCTCGTTATTACACCTGGAGTTGTACTATGAGATGTGAATCTCCGAGAGGTGGTGGGATAACGACGTGTGGGATAGACACCGGCTGATTGCTTGAATATCCTCTTACAGACACTCCTCTCCACACTACTCCCCTCCCGCTCACTCCCAGATGTACTGGCAGTGTAATCCACACCAGCCACGCCCATCACGCCAGCAACATGCCGCAGTGATGTCACTACGTTCTGATCGGACACAATATTGGAGTAATGCGAAGCTTTAGATCTCCTCAGTTTCACAGGTAAACCATCCATGCTTAGCGACATACCGCCCTGATGATCTGCCTCGTTGCTCAATCTCGTTTTTAGGATTCCCGACAACACCCGCAGATAGCTGAGCAGTTTCCGAGACCCCTCATGGTTTGCTATAACGTCATTGAGATTTTTCCAATCCATTTCATTATTCCCATTCTGTACTGAAGTTCCTAAACACTGCTGTAGCTCCAATTGTACGAAAATTTGTCGATAAAGATCAATCAGAAGTCTTGTTTGCTTATTGTAAGAGTTCGCACAGCCAATTCTCATGATCTTGATCCGTTTTCTAACATGTCTATCGCCACTCCAACACCGAACAGAGTCCAGATCAGCTCCTCCTGAAACATGGTCACATGCGGGCTGTGCAGCTGCAGACCTTGGTATTGACCGATGACATCTCACTCCATGACATCTCACTGGTCCATGTTCTCGCGCAGGGTGGTTCTGTTGCTTGTCAGTGTTATACTGAGTAGCAGGAAAAGATGAGAGTGCAGGAGATGTGTATCTGCGTCTCTTCATATTATAGCCCTTCACTTGAACAAGATAACATATAAGTATCGCACAAGATAAGGCTGTAGCCTAGCTTTATGACACTGCCAAGTTGACAGGTTTCTGCAAGGATGCGCAGTAAATCGGGCAAAAAACAGCTGCAATTCAGCTAACACCAGCCTCGGAAACACTAACACACACAGAGTTACAACAGATAAATTGGCAATTATTGATCGCTTTTGCAACGTCAGAGGATAATATCGACTTATCCACGACACTGACACAGACAGACACAAACAGAACCAGACGGACACAGACAAACACAGGCATACACAGATATACACAGACACACTGACACACACACACACATACATACACACATATACAATCACACACACAGTACACACACACACAAAAAATATGTTAGAAACAGACGAGATATGGGCCAGATGGAGAGATAACCAAGATTTAGCCATGCCTACCAGCTAGCACAGATCCTTACATTTCCGTAGATATATCAGGGAGTCATGGTAGTTTGATATATTTCCGAATTTTAAACAGAGCTTTATACCTTCACATATTCCCCTCTCTCGATTTAGATAGTGCACACTAACTATCGCTATCTGAGAGTATAGCAGTTCATTACTGCTCTGCATGGGCCGAATTGTAGACTACACAACATACATACAGTACACACTCAATAATTACTGCTTTGTTAGCATTGGATAATTCATCATTCATGTCTGAACTTGAGTAAATGCTTGATAACAAGACGTAATGATTACAAGTTTGATAAACTTATAATGTTGTGTAGTGTTGCACAACAAAAGACACGATAATAGGTATCAGCCATGTGATCAAACTCTAATGATCCTCATCATATTCCCTGATCTCCTCATTTTCTCGTTTCAGTATCGGTGTCTCCGCCTCCAGGTACGGGTAGCACAGGAGATCCAGGAGGAAGCACTCTTTCGCCGTCCTTGACCACCTCACATAGCCATTCTCGCCCCAGTTAGCCCAACTGTTCCGCACTTTCCAGTAGTCGGGCGCATACCCCACCATTGTCATGGCGTGGTCCGGATCAGGGGCACACCGTGTCGGTCGGAATATCCCGCCACTGTACCGCTCGAGGTCCTTGCCATAGGTGCCGACACCGACAGCAACAGGGGTAATGGCCGATACGACCCACTCCAGCTGACCAGGCACCTCATCACGGTCCATGTAGTAGATACGGGTGAGTCGAGTACCCTCCAGCGCATTGGTAGTGTACCGGTAGTAGGAGCAGGAGTGTCCCTGTACATTCTTACCAGGGATCTCAGGGACCACTTTGTCCCAGGTCAGACGGTCAGATTTCTTCACATACCTCCACGCTAGGACAGCGTTACCACCATCGTCATGATGCCCCTTCTTCTGCCCACAATCAAACAGCTCCTGTACAGATAACTTCTCAAATCTACCCTTCTTGGCAGCTAACTGAGCCTCGAGAACGCTGGCAGCAGAGTGCGCCCAGCAGCTGTCCTTTTCCTGCTTTACGACAGGTCTGAGATAGCCCTGCTCCACCCATCCATCATATTTAGCTGGAGCAGTGCCAGCAGCAAGGAGACCACTCTGGAGTCCCTCACTCGCCCCACTCTGGTACAGAGTCACATTGTACCCCGTCTTGTACAAATCCTGCTCCTCATCTGACATATCCGCCATGAAGCTGACATCCACCTGCCAAGTCACCTCTGCGTCATTCCGTGCCTCCAGCACAGCTCGGATTTCCTGCCTGAACCGGGACAATCGCGCCGCCTGCTCGCTGGGTGGCCGGGTGAGGCCGTGTCTTGCCCGGTGTGCCTTGTGGAGAGACTCCAGTGTACAGGAAGAGGAGAGAGCATCCCAGAGAGTGGAGGTGTCAGTGGCAAGTCCTACCGTAACCAGAGAGAGGAGGAGAGCAGAGGGGAGGAACGACATGTCTCGATCAGTTGATAACGTGGTGAAATTGACTTCTTCAAGAGAGTATGTCTGAATAATGGAGCCCCCTTTTTAACATACGTGTTTATACTCGACATGAAGCACCAACGGTAATGGAATTACTCGCCGATAATTAATTTTACTGAGTTAGAAACGCGCCTCGTGAGGGGAGAACTTGATTGCCTACATTCAATTGACACTGAATATTCGATTTTATAGAGTAATGAAATTCTAGTGCCGGGCACAGTTACTTCACAGCTTGACTTGGCGATGTGATCATTGAGGCGTGTTTATCATGTCCACCTCTATTAGACCTCTATCCAGTACGGGTGATGACGACTATCAGTGGCTGACTATCACTAGAGGTATAATAGCCAGCAGTGCAAGGCTCTTACACGGCTCCTACAAAGCAAAATCCATAGTCTGAATAGGTTACAATTACTTAAAGAAGTACTTAGGTATATTTTGTACCATCTCGCTACAAGGAGTGATTATGGACTGTTCAAGGTCTACACACTGAGACACAGAAATACACATATACACCACACATACAAACACATTACACAATACACTCACATACAGACACAGATACACATGCAGACACAAACAAGAACAAGGTGCCACATCAAGCAAAAAACTTCGTTTCGGCAAAGGTCAGATTTGCGTAGCTACGTAGCTACGCAAGTTGCGTAGCTTATAACAACAGTAACTGATACTAACAGATCAATCTAGTGGGTTAGACTCTATGATAATGAGCTCCCATGTTAAACACTGCATATAACACACCACAACAGTGATTACACGCTCCACGATTATAATATTGAGTTGTATTATAGTATAATCCAGGGAATTGATTTACACATGATTCACGCGCGGCTCTCTCCAGCATCAAAAACTCTATCTCCCTCTCTCATATCAATGATATTCCCCTGCTCTCTATCCCGGGAGGCAGGAAGAGGAAACTGGTCCAGGGAGGAAACTGGGTACATCTATTACAAGAGCAGAGGGGGGAAGAGAGGCAAGAAAAGAGTGACTAGAATATAGGAGAGAGGAGAGGGGGGGAAGAGAGGAGTGAAGAGAGGGACTAGGAGGGAGTAGAGGGGTATGGGGGAGAAATATAGAGGAAGGAGGGGTAAAGATAAAGGGGGGAGGGGGAGAGAGGACAAAAAGAAAGTAGAGGGAGAGCAGCAATCGAGTATAGCATGAGCTATGTAGAGCCAGGTAGCTGCCCAGAAAAGAAGAATACTGTCAAACAAACCACTCGTCAAACTGTTATTCTATAGGCTAGTTAAGAGCTCCTACTCACACTGGATCAAGCTATTTAAACTGCGTATATTGAATACCTACCCTGTGTTTCATCCCTCATATACAGTGAAAGATATCCGGCATATCGTTTGTAATAATATTTTACAAGCTAATGCCACGCCTAACATACCTACATACGTATTATTGTGGAGGATGAGTCAACTCTCCACTCGAGTATCTTGGAGATTAATAAAACAGTCAGAAATAAGATACTCCCCCTAATTATCATACCAAGCCGCCCACTAAAACTTGGATATAGGACTTGACTGTCAGGCGATGTAATGTGAAGCAGCTCTATGCTACCTAGATACTACTGGGATCATATTACTAGCTGAGTGCTTATTACCAGTTGTGTACCATACGTTCTTAGTATTATAACCGAGACTATACAGAACGAAACACGTATGAATTAAGAATATCGCGATGCACCCCACAATCTCACACTCGGAAATGACTGTATTGGTCGGTGCGCTATTTGATCAGTTTACTCTATAGTAAGTCAAAATGAGAAGGTGAAGCAGTACAGTGAACGTCTGAACTCACCCCCTCCTTCTCCAGATGCCTGAGTGCATGTTCCAAGTTTTGCAGCTTCTGGATGTCCATCTTTACCATCTTTGTCTTTTTCTGGAGAATAGTAGGTGAGTTAGGTCAGTGCCAGCTGGCGGCGGTTACAATTCAATATGCAGGTATTGAAATAAATAGAGATCACTAATTGGAAGAGAAGGTTCAGTGTTTCACTGGAAAAGGGACTGATATGGGAACTAACAATTTTCTTCTGTGACAGATTCTCTAGGAGATGAATGAGTCTAAGACCATCCTTTAGATCTTCGTACAGGTCATCAACTGCCCATTCCTCCTGAAATGATGGAGTGCTTGAGTGAGTTCACAGGAAAAAGCAGCCCTAGTTCAGAAAAATATACTCCAGATCAGTTTAGCCATGTAATGACGGGTTTGGTAGACTCTCATCTTTTGACTGCTTCTCGAGAAGCAGTCACCAAGATGAGAGTCTACCAAACCCGTCATTACATGGCTGAACATTATAAACACTCCCAACGTCTTGCATCTATACTAGCATCTATACTTAGTATAGATGCTAGCTCAGAAGTATAACGATGAAAAGTCTGATCAGTTTTCACACTAACCTCTATGAGTTTCACATTTGTCCATCGGGTGAATGTTCGCTTCTGGATGTTGTCTCTCTGTACTGAAGAGAGAAGCAAGTGTTAGCATACGATACGTTCATAGACTATAGATAAGAATCAGAAATAAGAGAATAAATTACGGAAATCAGTGCTTTGAATCAAATGCTGTATACTGTATTTTACTCTAACACTATTATATTTATACTGAAAAGACATGTCTAAAAACTCGTACATCCGAGGTCAGCAATATGTTGATCAGTGGCACTCAGTTGCGCAGGTTGCTCCTCCATGATAGAGTTTGCGGGAGTAGCTCAGCACCAAAATATTATATACAGAAAGTACAGCGGCTCCGAGATAAATATACAATCAGCACAATATCGACATGTTGTTCAACAGCTGTTTTCGCGGGTCACCCTATATAGTGTGATCTTGTGGTAAAAACGTTGTTTTTGAGTCTTCATAGACATTTAACGATAAAATTATCGAGAATAGGAATGAATGGGTCTTGCTGCAGAGAACTATGACAGATAACAACGAAACACGACAGTTCAAAACATCGTTGACAAACAGGTTGAAGATGATATACACCCTCTCGTAGCTCAGTGGTACTATACTCAGGGAGTGAACATGTCTGTATATAATCTGTGTTTGAGTTTGTCTGATATCATTCCTTGCGAATGATAACACTTCATCACCTATTATACTCCATATCAGATATCATAGTCCACATAAAATTGCTCAGGATAGAGATCACAATGTAGAACTACAGTTACAGTGTCACGCGGTTACAGTGGACATCATTATTGATCTTAGAATGTTATGAACCTGATACCTAGGGCATAGGGAAGTGCTGGTTTTGTGGATCAAACAATTCAGTTCCCAGGAAGCTGAGTATATTTTGAACGATCCACTTCCCTATAACATTAGATTCCCATATCTGAGTGCGATGAGTTTACTCTGCTGAACTCAGTTCATCCCAAGAGAATCAATTTGATTTAGAATTTCGCGTTAATAAGTTTGAGTTTCTATATCAGACAATGCGCGAACCACTTTCCTTCGCGAAAATTCGACACTTGCAGAGGTAGGTATCATAACTTTGTAGCTTGTATACATATAAACTCAGTATATCCGCGGAAAAATTGACCAATCCCTACTACTGCAGTCGACAATATACCTGCTTCCAGATCGACGGATAGTTGGAACGCGTTAGCCTGATACTGTTGGTACTCATTGTGGGTCATGGTTATGAGGATGTTGCCAGATGATTCACGACGCTCCTTCTTCAGAACTATGTTATCGAATGATCCATCATTTTGGAGGGTTTCAAGCTGTTCAGAGGTCACAGTGAGCAGGTAAACACCATCTGCAGAGACAGTGTGTATGGAATTATGGAGTCGCAGTAATCGTGAAGTGGTTGTGAAATATATTCACTTCTTCACTTTCATGCATCACAAACCTCGAGTTGTGGTCACCCTGAAGTCATGATCTACGGCAGAGTGGGAAGTCTGGGTGAGTGCTGCTTTGAACGTGGCGTATGCCTCTACCGACATTATGACTTGGTGTGCACCGTCCTGCATCTCCTTGACCAGGATGTTCAGTCCAACGAGTGCTCCTTTGTTCCGAACAGTCACCCATTGGGATGCCGTGAAGTTTAGCACGTATCTACCCTCTGAGTGAATCAGGGGGAGAATCATCAGCACCTTGGATCTGGACGATGATTGTATTGCGTGATCATGTAGCTTTCAACTTACTCATGTCCATGCCGGTAACAATATCTTCAGGTTTAATCGTGACACTGGTCTTTGGTTTATTGGTTGACATGGTGCTGAGGAAAATGGAGTAATCCTCCTGTTTCATGTGCACAACCACAGACCCGTCCTCCTGGTGGTCGATCACCACATCGGGGTTGTGCATCACCTCCAACTTGGAGAGGTACGCCCACTGGGGCGCGGATAACACCAGCTTGTACCGACCACCTCATGATGGGAAGCGGGTACAACATGAGCTCGTTAACACAAGTAAATGAGGATCAGGGTGTTGATACTATATACAACACCACCTACCCGCAGCGATGGAAGTATTGTACTGGAGGGAAGTGAGTGGTCCGGCTTCCTTCTTATTCTTCTGGAAGATGGCGTATTCTTCTGCGGTGAACTTGATGATGTAGTTACCCTCCTGCATTCTGTACCGAATTTCAAGTCCAGCAAACACGTTGTACCTCCACAACTCTTCAAACTGCTCCGGAGACAAGCAAAGGGAATAGCCCCCTATAATAAAACACGATGGGAGGATTGAGAGAGGGGGGATTGGTAAGCATATATTGGGAGAATTGCTCGGAGAGTGGAACATCGAGTTTGAATATGATTAACTATAGTGTGGGCAGTCGTAACTATTGGAGCTTCATAAATATTGTAAAATATTCACTCCTCCTGAACTTCAAAGAGATGTGACAATGTGGAATGTGATTTTTCCGGTTCAACTTATCGCTGCAAACCTGAATTATTCCGGTACTTTTCGTAGTCTTCGTCAGTCATCCTGATGATGTAAACACCGTTGTCTATCACATAGGATATCTTGAGTCCGGCAAACTGGGCGTTTGCTATGTGCTCGTTCCACTCCTTCTCGAACAGTCGCAGCACGTAACCCGGGTTTTCTATGTGTATGGTGTGTGTGTGTGTTTGTGTGTGTTTCTGTGTGTGTATGTGTGTTGAGTACTCGTTAGTTAGGTGGAGTCTCGATTATGGAGCAGGGAAAATATATCCCGGAATTTTGACAGTGCTGAGAGAGAGAGTACTCCTTACCACAATTCTTCCTGTAGATCTCATACTGATCGAGTGTCAGCTCCACTTTGTATACTCCGTCCTGTTTGGTGTAGAGTATGTCCAGGTCGACAAACGCACCGATCTGTTTGTGCTCATTCCACTCCTCCTCAGTGAGGTTCAGGACGTAAGTTGTAGCGGGAATATCCCGCGATTGTTCGGGATCGTCTGATCCTTCCATGCTGGTTGATGGGACCACGTTCCTCTGCTGTGTCTTGTGTCGAGCGAATCGAGGATCACAAAATCATGAACAAGATCAGAGTAGCAAAGTTAGGCAAGTCACTGTTTGCGTGAGAGAGCGAGAAACAACAAAGCAAGGGTGGTGAACGGGAGAGAATATAACTGTATTCTCTCTCAGTTACAGTATCCCTTTCAAGTGAGAAACCTAAAGAATTACTAAGAAGAAGCCCTGAGCTGATGTGTCGTATTATATATCACACACACACAACTGTTCGATTGTGCATTATAACACGCCAAAAATGTTAAATTTATTACAAATATCCTTCGCAAGGCTGCGTGTATCCTGCAGCTGCATGAACGATCAATATACTAAACATCAACACTAACACATACCATCCTCCTGGTATACTGTCAAAATGGGCGGAGTCACGTGTAACCGATGTTGAATGTTCTGCTACTACAACATGTCAATGGGATAATTTCTCATAATATTCATCCTCAATATAGTGCTGTGAAGAAGGTAGTAAGCATTGATAAGCCTGACACAATGATACATTCCAACCTGACGCAATAAATTGTGACCATGACACCACTTGACAGTGACGAACAGTGTCCTGTCAAGATATATACACTTCAAATAGACTCTTATCTACCAAAATAGGAGGCCCGGAGTTTAAACACCTGGCTGATCTAGACACAGGCCAAGGAAAAGAGATATCATCCGTGAACCGTGTTTAAAACATTTCTCCTCCTACTTCTCCCCTCCCCTGTATAGAGATACCAGGAAACAAGTGGTGACAGATAGTGAGACCCGTGCCAGAAACCACTGACATGTTCCCCTGTTTTGGAGAGGCTGCAGTTTGCCATGGTGGTGTGCAGAAACCCCCAAAGCAACAGCAAACTTGGCTGTCAGCTTCACATTCTATGTGCACACCTATCCATGCGCGCGCACAAGCACAAATGCTGACAATGGCATATCGAGTACTTCCAACTCCATAGTCCTTTCATGGAGTGTTAATTAGAAGGAACTTCTAAATCGAGCATGTGTGAAGGGTGGTTATAGTGCTAATAGATTGAACCTGTCTACAGACTACTTAAGAGTAGACACACAGTGCCACGCACATTATCGTCTACATCAGTTTTATAAGGACGTGTTAAGCGATAGCGTCTTCGCCAACTTCTGTTCTATTTCCGGTTACACAGTGTGTACTGCAAGAACACGATGTACTTGAGTGTACATTCAACGTTTATCAAGACTCTGTATAATAGATGAATCTCATCTGTATTCAGCCCGTTACCCAGGACAGGCTAAAATCTGAGTGTCAAAACGCAGGAATGTAGCACTACAGGGATCAGATACGTGTTACCTACTTCACAGTAACTTCGGGTAGACTTCAGTATTCTGTGACTGGTACTGAGTAGAGAATATGCTTCGTAAATGAACAGGAGTCAGTCGGTCAGTCACGAACCGACAGACCAAGCCCATTTTGAAGCCCTTTTTCGAATCATTGAGTGCAATATTCTACAGGTATGAGGCATAACTTTGAATAAATGGTGGAAGTGTGAATGTAAAGCTAGTCAAATAACCTCAGTAGACCGGGAATCACGCTTCTCACCCTGACATCACGTCATCTTGACAAACAGAGCAATATGAGTCGGGAATTACACTGATGAAGCATAATATTCGGCCCAAAACATTGCATCATGCACGTCAATTTGAATTATAGTGACAAGTCGTGTATGGTCACACGACCATAGCAAGGAAATTGACCGAGTCGCGAGCAACAATAATCACTCTGGATAATTTGGATCGATTTCCGATAGTGAGTGGATTCTGCATGGTAGAATTTGCTACTGAGAAGTGAGAATTACATTCGATAGAAACATTGCCTAATTACTCAGAGCAGTCCTAGCTGGCCGCGTGTTGCAATGCAACTTTCACAGATAATATGGCGTGATTTCTACAAATATCGTAATACAAACGCGCGTTGCGCGTAAAAGCACCTCTTGGTAAGTCACCGCGCGTTACAAAATAGCGGAAAGTTTAAAACTGCGTTTATAATTCTCTTGGGAATGACTTTGTTCATGAGCAAATCATCACATTCTCGATTCTTTGTGCTACAAAGGAATGAATGATAGACCCTATTGTAAACCCGCCAAAGAATCATGCAAGTCAATGAAGGTGGTTTAATCGCTTTTGCTTTGATCTACAACAATGATAAGTATCGGATTATCCTACAAGGGATCACAAAGTAATGAAATAAGAACCATGTGAGTTACAGTCAATGATAGGAATGAAGGATATCACTCGATAGTATTAGAGATGATTTGGTCTGTTTAACAGAGTGTTAGCGCTATAATACAGAGCATAGTGATTCTGTCATGATATATCACTGGAATTGTACAGCCGTGTGTATTGTTTTTGGCATGACTGAAGGGCATTTATAAACGCCATGACATACGACACTCACAGTCACTTGTTCTCTATGCATAAAACGGGAATTATGATTCGAACAACCTAAAGTTGAGGATTGAGAGGAAATTGTCGTTTATAGGGTAACACGAAACAAAAAGTTGCTGTACCAACATTTTATATCAGCTGAAAATATATCTCCGATGCATGCTAGGCAATATCAGATAAGCTTATTCTAGCTACAACTTGTTGTTTAGATGACTGTTTGATGAGAGCTATGGTCGTGTATACGTGTATACTGAAGGTCAATTTCAGTGCTTCAGTTCAATTATGAAACAGAAAAGAGAGTTGATTGGAGCACCTCATCAAGAGCAATGCTTATTGAGCATCCTTTTATTTCGCAGTGTTTCATAAAGTGGAGTAAAGTGCTCACATGATAGGACACTGTAAGGATTAATAGGAGAGCAATCAAATATAATGCATTTGAAACTAATGAAACATCCGGATCTTGCAAAATGTTGTGACGACCTTAACTGTGATATTCATCATATTGAAATGTCTTCTAACGATTGGTCTCAACCATGAAACTTATAGTAAAGACCACTCAATAACTGTGTTTTATTTGCAATCTTGTGATGATATAGTAACACAATTTCTACCGACATTCACCTTTGTGTTTCGCTGTGGGAGATACCGTGGGTAGAACAATGAATTACTGTATCAAGAGACCTCGATATTCTTGTATCACATGTATACCGAGTGTTCAATGTACATCTGTGTGTACCGCAGTGGATTTATAGAGGACGTCTTCATTTTCATGATATAAAGAAAATATTATATTTTTGTGTCGACCGATGCCCCTCCTAAAATCTAAATGCAGCGACCGCACACACAGACACAAACACACAGACACACAGACACAAACACACACAGACACACACAGACACACAGACACACACAGACACACA
>CAMPET010000085.1:52340-86846 GCA_946803715.1 Beroe ovata | reverse complement strand
CACACACACACACACGCACACACAAACACAAACACACACAAACACACACACTCATGGAGCAAAAGCTAGATTGTTTTATTAACCTGATCAACAACAACAACAGCAGCAGGGAGCAGTGATTGTAATTGGGATCGTGTTCATGAACATGATATAATATCGCAGAGGAGTACACACACACACACACAGGTCAATCCGATACAATTACCAAGTGGTAACATTATACTTCTGGATGAAAGCTGGATTACGTTGTGTGTCACGGATGTGTTACCAATAATTATCATACAAACAAAGGAGCAAACGAGATGTGACCCAACATACGATGCCTAGGTATACCTAATTAACAACTGCGATAGTTTTAGAATCGAATGATTTATAAACGGACACCTAGAGTCGGACTATAATTATACCCAGTATGTTGTAGTCATGTTGGGGATCCCGGCGAATAACAGAAATGCCACCTTGGAGCCTAATACAAACTGTTTCATGACCTAAATCATAGGTTCATTCCAGGGGGTTTGGTAGGGTGATCTCAGGGCGTGTTCCTATGATCACATGACATTATCATGTCACGTGACAGTGTCACGCTGTGACACTGAGTGAGACACTGGGTGAGACCTGTCACACAGGTAACTGTTACAGTGCACTGAACTGAAGATCGTAGTCCTCAGTCCTGTTATAAAGCCATTGGCCATAAGACACTAAAATATCTTATCAGACTGCAACTTGCTAAGCTACAGCACCGCTTATTATAGCTTACTAGTAGCCTAGTAGGAGGTCTAAATCTGTACAAACGCCAGTACCTATTTGAAACGAGAGGTGATGAATTTATTGTGCAGTGATGACTTGTGATGGATGATGATTGTTCGATCAAGTGCCGCTAGATCGTGAGATATTCTTCAAGAGCGTGTGGAATGTTACAGGTCATAGGTCATAGCTGGTGCAGTAGGTACCTCATTGACTGAGACATCACTCAAAAACTTTTCTCAAATACATGAAAGAGAAATTTGTCTCACCGCATATCCTAGTGACGTAACACTGAGACAACATTGTGTCGTTTGTGTGTGAACTGTGAATGTGTGACTCAGTGTCTCAATGAGGGAAGCCTGGTAAAACTATCCGATTCTCTCACACTCAGTTACGTGATCCGCAGAGAAGCCTCGGATGTTACACAACTTGTTACACAATGTGTTACACTTAGGGTTATCATCGCCGCGAATTTATTAGGGAGTGAACCTTGTTTCCACAGTTCAAACAGGTTTATATTGGTAAGACCAGCAGTTATGAGTTTGTTCATAAGACACAACAATGATATAAAACCCATATTCCAATAGATAAGCTAATCACAGATGAATCATGTTCCACAATCCTTACATAGTTACATCACTGAATAGTGAATACAACCATACATCGTGCACTACCCATGATAGACAATGCCTTTTCATGGAGGGGGAGGGTTGGGTGTGGTCGGGTGTAATGAGAAAATTGGAACACTCGTGTACGAGACCATTAGAGTAAGCGATGGGGAGTTAGTAAAACCCTAGCAGACTTCAATTCTACCGTAACTACATGGATTAAATCAGTCCTATTATCATGGTTTTGCTTGAGTGCAATATCAATTAAACGTGAATAATGATTAATATGAACATGTTATTCATTGACAAAACTTAAATTGGTAGGTACGACTATAACTGCAGTAATTGACTTCTTGTGTGTGACCATACTGGCGGAACAAACAGACTCCATTATGAGCAAATAAGTACAGAACTGAATAGGTAGGGATCCAAGGAGTACAATGAATGATTTACGGAAGGTAAGAAGGGAGTTGCTGTTGCAGCAATTGTACAGAGCAAAAATCACACAGCAGGGCACTAGGAACTAGATTATCATGGAGAAAGAGAGATACGATAGATCAGTGTGTGTGTCTCGGTGGGGCCGCTGCAGTATATCTCATTACATGATGATCGTATTGTTCACTATCCTGATCTGTTTACCAATCTATTACCAGTCCTTCTCACTATATACTATGTCAGTGATTATTCTATTAACTGCATGAGCCAAGCTTATTGTAGATTGAAGCCGTGGTTGTTTGATGAGAATGGGGCCTATCGGGTAGTGGACCCCTAATGTGCACCTGGTTGTCGTTGTTGCCCCTTTCATTACGACGCTATAACATTTATTCATCTCTCATACTTTGCAATGTAAGTATGTGCATTGTGTAGGACTATTGTCATGACATAGGTACTAACATTATAGTATAGCACACATTTTCGGTATAAACTCCGTGTACCTAATGAAGTACACAACATTATATTAGACTTTACTACAAAACTTGAATTCGTCCCACGCTAGTCATTCATTAGTACATGGCAATGAAAACACAGTTTTGTCGAATAAAACTCATGTTCCTAGATAGGTACATCATGAGTATGTTACACAGAAAGCGTACTACTACACTATCTGAGGGCTTTTCTCCTACTATACAATATTATTCACATAACAGTGATTCCCTAGATTGGTTAGGTACTGGGTATTACCAAAACCTAAGCAGGACGTATATTATATTGTGTACAAACCACGTCTACAAAACATTATACCTACATTCTGAATATAATATCTATTAGCCTAGACCTCCAGACTTGGAGAACGTGGAATGCGCTCGGGTATTTATCTACCTACTTCAGATACGACCTTGGCTGAGAACCAATAAAGTCCTCAGCAAGATTATCACAATAACCAATTATAACAACTTAAATGCTTTTACTGCGGCAGTCGGAACATTTATGATCTACATGATAATGTGTTTAAATTTGATATTGAACTTCTATCCAGATGAATTTCCTTACTTTAACCGCTGTTTGATCGTATATATCTAAAAAGTTCCTAAACTTGGGGCCACAGTTTGCAATATTCAATATTCCAATGAAAGGAACTGCGAACACTGGCTGTTATCATAGGTACTGGAAGAAGAGAAAGACAACTGCAGTGCAAGGGAAGAGGGTAAAGTATAGTCAAGTGTTCTATACGTCTTAGTGGAGCATATTCAGTAAGAATAACAAGCTATGTCGTGAGAACAGGGCGTTGAGGTAAAGTAGATGTCTTTTTTTAAAATTTCGGTTTAACTCTTCACTTTTATATGGCACATTGACAAACACACACGCACACACAGGTGACACTTATACATTATGGAGCCAAAGGAATTACTTCATTCTACATTAATAGGTATACAATTGGGTGAGCAAGATTGAGAAAGCAATGACTCTATGATTGCAGAATACACATTGAAGAGTGCTCAATGAAGACAAAATGCCGTAATAGTCCATGATCTGCTCTTCATCCTCTTCCAATGACATGTATCCACTCAAGATGTTGCATGCTACTCCTATGATTACTACCTACTCCTGTGCAGCTGTTCAAAAACATAGAAATTATTATGAGAATCAGTAATTGGCGTGGAACGGCTGTCGTAATCCATATTATCAATTTTCGTCCCTTTTCAATTAAAGAACCATGGCTTTCTGTATGACTGTCGATAACGCTATTTGAATGGTAGAAATCTCCACAATTCACATCCCCACATTTTCCATCTCGGGGGACCCGAGACAGTGAGATGCAGAGCTGAGTGTAGCATGCACAGTGCACAACAAGCAATTGATGTGAGCACTCGTGTATACACAATTATCATGATCTATCATGATGGGGTCTGCTGTAATATTACTGGACGTCGTGCATTACGCATTGTAAACACGTGGCTGTGGATTATATTATCATCTGGGGCTCTTGATAATTATTTAGCATGATATTTGTGGTCGAATTGTGGTTGTTGCAAACAGCTGTGGTCGTAGTTATGATAGGTAGATACACTGTAACAGATCGTAGCTATTTGGATGGCTAACAGACCAGTTACCATAATTACACTGTAATGATATTCCAGACGAATAATATGCTCATTCGCCTAAAACTACCTAGAATAGTACAGACATAATATAGAGACATGATAAGATGAAAGTCGCAAGCTTCACCAGCGTTTAATAAAGCACGTAATTGCGACTGAGTAACATTTCAATGTCTGGAATAGCACTATATATATAGCACTATATATATATATAGCACTATATTTCACTTTTAACTCGTCTAGATCTTACTCATATCCAGCTTGATAAATTCGGGAATTCATAATCAGCAGTCTGGAATGGTTTACACGGTGACACTATTACAGTGTATAGAGAGTGTCTCAGTTTACTGTTCATGTGTTACGTGTGACGCCTCGGAGCCGGGAGCATATTAGAGTAGTAATAACACGAGTACTAGAAACGAGTGCCGAAGGCACGAGTTTCTAGTACGAGTGCTATTACGAGCTAATTCCACGGCACATTCACCCACAGAACAGTTGTAGTCAAAAAATTTTTAAGGAACTTCATACCACGTGACTTTTAATCACGCTTTTCGACCAATGAGAATGCTGTGTCACTACGTGTAACGTGTGAGACCTCGGAGCCGGGAGCATATTAGCATAATCCTTGATTCAGATCATAAGGTGAAGCAATCTGCACGGTAGGTGAATGAATAGTGTATAATAGACAATGGCAGCTTAGTTAGCATTTATCATCATCTCCTGCCCTCAATTCAGTAGGATTTCCCTACCGAGCGGCGTGTAAGCGCACCACGTTTACTAAATACTGGCATGATTACTGCTTAGTACTTCATTACCCTGGTGATTACAACTACCTAATGAACAATAAATATTTTATACTTATTCCATTTCAGTGCTCACAGACGCATAAACAGACACAATCAGAAGATTATTCCGCTGTATTTCATGAAATGATACCTATGCATTTGTTCGAATTATCTAATTATCACTGCATCCTGTCTATAATTGCATTGCACAATAAATTGACAAAATGATAAGACTTATGGTCCAAGATAACCGTGATTGGTTCCTCTTTCTCTCTCGAGTAAAATAGGTAGGTATACACAGAATATTGTAATGATATTTCACTCCGTCATACATAAACAGAATAATATATTCGCATAACATAATCATGACACGTTTTATAAACAGTCTATCAAGGAGGGAAAAGGACTCGAGGAGTGAACTGTCAACAGCTTTCTGACACTCCAGTACCACCAGACAGTCCACACATACAAACATACAATCGCACTTCCTACAAACAAACACGCGGCAAAATGATATAAGGTCACCACCTAAGACGTTAGGTCCTAACATGAACTTTTAGTGGTCTTTGATTATTATTGAACTTTGTTTGTTGGCAACGTGTACTGCAGTTAGAGAAAACGAGATCTTCCTATAATTATAGGGAACAACAGGGATTTTGGGGGTCTCTGATGTTAGCACATCGGAATCCTCCAAGGTATTCCGTCAAGGGGACTATTATAACTCCATAGTAATTAGACCCAAGCCAATTGGTTCCCTAGTTGACAGTTGTGCACATGGTAGTGTTATACCCTGATTGTCCTACACGATGAGTACAATAGACGGCATGTGTATGATCAGCAGGAGGACAGTTCCCCTCGTGATTCAGCAATTATGGGCAATTATCAGTGTGTCTTTGTGGTGCTGCTACTGCACCCCAAGACAATGGACAGGGTGGGTATAATGGGCGGGAACTTCGGTTTTGACACAGCTATCTGAGTTCCGCCAGACCACTTTATCAGAGTTCCCCAAACCGACTTAAACTAAATAACCCACAACTATTATATTAATTGGATAGAAGAATGAATTGTTAGACACAAAGGCGTCTCATTTATTAGTTCAGGGCCACTATTATCCACATCACATTGTACAACACACACACACACACACACACACACACACTGTGGGTGACTGAAATTGGGACAAACATTCCAGATATTTGCTCCCTAACAAGCAATAACTGAGAATGGAGCTATTAAGAGTATCTAACTAGGGTACATGAAGTTTTACCTAAATACTCTAGTAGGTATATAACATCCACACACAGCTTCGGTACTGCGTACGCAACATGTATCCTCAGTCAAGCACTCTACTTCAAGTAATAAGTTTATCGACATATTTTGGAAATCTGGAGTGTCATTAGCTTACTCAGCTCACTCGCTCAACAAATTATTGTCTTGCTAATTACTGTTCTCCAAAATAGCTGTTAGACATGATACAGTAATCACATTACTGCTCTCCCGTGAGTCGAGGTGCTCCTGCTACAGGAGCTGTAATGCAATCCTGAATACCGAGGTCTAGAATTCCAAGTACTGAGTCCGTTCATAGATAATGGTATTTTGGGACACGATATACCTACATACGATACAATGAAAACTGGCATGAACTGCGACTACATATTATAGTGCTAAATCTGGCTATCACCTATCGCCAGTGATCATCTCTGATGACGTGTTAAAACCTGGACTAACCCTTCAGTTCATGTGATCGGACGGGAGTCCTATCTTCTTCATCCTCTTCCTGACCCCCGTCATGAGAGAGTGGGGGTGGAGCACTCTGACTGTAATATCCACCGTGTGTGGCAAAGTAGTTAGCCGATCTTACCACCAGCATATTATAACTTCACTGGGTAGCACGGCTCGAGCCCTATGCGTGTATGAATTTGCAAACGATAAAGTTAGAGTAAGGCAAGAAAGGAAGGAAGCTAGACGGGAATTTCTACACAGGATGGAAAGGAATTATAGCACGTGATGCATTCTAGTCTCAAGGTAAGTTGTAAACAATTGAAAGGTCGGTTAAAACGATAAACAGAAGATGCTAAATTTATCAAAAATGCTAAGTGTCGAAAGCGAGCCGAAGTTTTATTTATGACCAATCAAATTGTGCGAGTGTGAGACATGTGGCACACTGTATTCTGACATCACCTTTCAACTTGTTGAGAGTTGAGGGTTTGTTACGCAGACATGGTGACGACAGGGCGAAGTGTTGCTGCCGTAACCTCCCCCCCAATGTGATTTGGGATGGTCAGAATCTGCTAGAATTCACGATGTGCAATATTTCGTCATCATTTAATAGAACAGATGACCTAACCTCTCGTAACCTCAAAGACTAAAGCGATGAAGCGAAGATGTTTCTGACAATCGGATCTTACAATAGTCACATTGTGAACCATGAGCAAATAAATACCAGTTGAGAGTGGTAAGGATCCAAGTGATGGGATTGTAACAGGGGATGGACGATCACGAATTGATAACCTTAACTGATTCGCTGTTTGCACAAAGCTACAACTCACATTAAAAAAGCTTTATTGAATTAAGACATACTTATGACCATGACACGAATTGAAGCCGCCATCATGATTGCTTCAGCTCATCAAAATATGGTCAGCTCAAAGGATAGAGTCGATTCTACAGAGGATAAGATGGCAGCAAGTTCGAGAAACATATGGGCAGAGATGAACATAAGAATTTGCCTCCGGAAGGGTGTGTGCTCAAGTGTCAGAGCTGTGCTACAGTAAACAAGCAGAATTATTGCTGAGTTTTATACTGCAAGGGCACGGTGAATATATCATGAATACAATATGCTCTGCCTATAATATTTAGACTCTGAATATTTCTTAGGCGTCAAAAAACCTTTTCATTTGTTCAAGAATTCGATCTCGAATTCCTTTCATCTTTACAACCCTTGAATGACAGAATCCATCGATCCAGATTCCTCTCGATCTCGTACACAGTGATTTATCTATCACCGCTAAATCTTATAAATCGACAGACAGGCCTACTTGTAGGTACCTCGCTTCAATTCAAGTATGTAGGTCTAAATACCCACTCACCTTTTTTACGAAGATAAATCAAACGTTTCAGTAGGAGCTCCATGATATAACAATGGAAGCAATATCCCTCAAACCAAAGTTAATCAGCACAAGGCAGGCGAAACTCAAAGACAGAAACGTTAAATTACTCATATCATGCCACAATAGGTAAAGAGATCAGTGCAGGAATTGTTTTAGTAGCAGTTAGGTGCTAAGAGGTGATGAGTAGTGAAACCATTGCACAGTGCACCACACGTTGTGCAATGTGTTCTGAATCCAAGATCAGGACTAGTACCCAATATTGTACGTCATGATAGCACAATGATTGTTGACAGGATTGGAAGTGATACGCGTGTGCCAAGACTTCAGAAACGAACAGCAGCAGTTAAACATTGATTTCAAGATAAGTACTTGTAGCATCAGACATGATCAATAATCAATTATACTAGTACCCAGTGCAAGATCCTTGATGCGAATATCATGAATTATGACCTGTAACATGATCATGTGACAGCAGTTGACACCTAGTCGAACAGGTCAACTGATAAAATCGATGTATCAAAAATGGATGTATCAGAACGGAATTCTGCCCTCACGGCAGAATAGCAAAATGAATTGATAGCTTTATACCTCACTTGATACTCGATAAGCCTTCCTAATAATAGGAAATAAATAAAATCGAAGCAATTATATAGCATGCAGCTATTAACTAGTCGAGTCCTTGGTGACAGACAATTAGATATGGACTAGGTTTCATATTATTGATATTCAATGTGTTTTATTGTGCCTTCAAAAGTTTCAATTAATGCCGTAGGTATAACTAATGAGCAGGAGAAAGTTGATCATTCAAACGAAGTTATGATTTCGTGAAATTGATGTTGAGACTTAAATGAAAAGTTAATTTATGGTATCTACCTTCCACACATTCCAAATAAACGTGGCTCAGTTACAAATTAAATTGCGTTGACTGGACACTGGTCAATTCCGATTCTCCAACTTGATAAGTTGATAACGCTTAATCAAAGAATTTAGAAAATATTATCAAGGAAATATTATGGATATTGAGCAACCAGAGGAAGTGCCTCTACTTGAGTATCAACTGGAAGGACTTCCACAGAGCCCAGAGGATAGATCAAATATTTATTACAAAACATTGTGTCATGCCATTAAAAGATGGTGCAAAACAGCTATCTTCCATTTAAATGTACCTAACAACTCAGGTATCAACTCTATGTGAAACTACAACGGATATCGGCAAAACAACAGGCACCTACAGCTAACCCAACGCTGACAAACCGTGTAGAGCAAAATGTCAACTGTCAGGATGAATATTATTATGCGGTGGTTTAGTAAAGCCGATGAGAGGAGAGAAAGAGAAGCCGTTGTCACGAACCCTCCATGATCTAGTCTAACTGGTGTATAAAACACTTCTCGACAATCTGACACTCGATGGAGACAATTATCAAATCGCATTTAGACATCTCCGTTATTAACAGTCACATTGTTCATTTCCTTTCTTTACCTAACTACTCATTACAGCATTATAACAGCTTCGGCTACCATCTGACAGTGCTCTATTATATTCGGAAATCAAAATGCAAACTGGCGGGAACCTATTTGGAACCGGGAGAATTTTCGCTTCTTTCAACAAAGTAATTAGCGACTATACCTAATACTGGAGTCAAGGTCAGAGAGGCCTTGTTAATTGATTAGACATGATATAAACCCCTGTCACATAGTTATTTCACCAAAACATCAGCTGAATAAATATAACACTATTATTTTGGTCATTTTGCTGATATGAACAATATCTAAATGATTATATCCATAACTTCATAGGTACCTATTCTTACTCCGGGCATTCTTCAGAACAGCGACGCCACGAGAATGCCACGAGAATGCCACCACACCGCCACTAGATTGCCACTAGGGTGCCACTTGAACGCCACCGCAGCGCTACTATGGCGCCACCGCGGCGCCACTATGGCGCCATGATAGCGCTACGATGATAGCGCTACGATGATAGCGCTACTATACCTCTAAGTATATTTTTCAATCTCATCAGGCGGGTCATTTACATTTTACACTGATGTGGTCCCGAAAGACATCATTTACCATGTGGACATTTTGTTATAAGTACGATAGAAGGCACTCATATTTGTATAGCAATATACCTACCCAGAAATGTGCCCTGATGGATAACTTGGGCAGGTCTTTCGCCACGAATTATAGACTTGCACCTGTTCGCAGACTTACAGCAAGGAGCATCATTTAGACTTAAGTCATTAGGATTTCATACACTGGGTCAGGCTGTAATAGTATATCACTTCCGACTTCAATATCATTATCGAACCAATGTTTCGAATAGGTACAATGTTTGTATGAAGCTGGGTCGTAAGATGGTTTAACTGATACCTACCTACTGGAAGGCAATATACTACCTAATATTTGATCAGTGATCATTGATCAGCGCATGGCTTCCACACAAACAGTCTACAGCTTTAACTAACGAAAATACTAATCTTCGTATTGTAGAAGACAAAGCTCGGTCATATATCTTATTATACATATTTTTCGACCAAACCTGCAAGGTAAAATTGGCGTATTCATCTTATTATCACAATAAATTACTTATTAGAGTAGGTCTGTAAGTTTTGGTAACAAAAGTAGGCACAATACCTACTGCATCTATAGAATATAGATATGTGAACCCAAAATGTGCTTTCAATGAAAGATAGGTAATCAAGGAAAGAAGGAGAATGTGCTCATTAACAACTCACCATCATCGCCAACATTGCAGTAGTCCAATATATCTATCACGGCTTCAACTAAGGACGGTTCTTCACTGCTGTTCCTATCAATTTTGAACAGATTGCCGTCTTTCCCAAACAAGTGCTCTATTGTGAGGTTAACAAGAGCAGTTAATGGCTCTATACGACTATCAGTTGTTTTCAAAAGACCAGCATTGCCATATGGAGTCATCTTAGAACCCTCTAACTCAAAAATAAGATTTTCCTTGGCGGTCACTGGTACATCTAGGTTCTTTATAGCATTTTTAATCTTCTCCATCAGATTATCATCTATCATATGAGAAACAGGGACATCCTTTTTAACTCCTTCAAGAAGAACATATTCTTGGTCATCCTTCCATACTCCCTTGATGTCTTTATCAATGTCACTGATGCCAATGGGTTCAACAGTGACAGGTGCAGCTCTTTCCACTCCCTCTTTTACGTCCTTTTCTACAACCAAGTCTTCGGGGATCTTTTCCCTTACTTCCATCTCATGTGAAATGTCGTCTTCATCTACGGGAACAGGTGTAATACTCCTCACAATGTGCTTGATATTGATCGTCAAGTTGATTGGAGTACCATCTTTTTTAGCAGTACTCAAGTTGATGCTGTCACCCTCAACAGAATCAACGGTTTCCAGCTCAGCCGCTAATAAGTCGATTGTTTCATCATCAAGACCACTAGATTTCAATGATTCCAGAATTTCTGCCTTAACATCATCAGACACTACGATTTGTTTATCAGAAGGCTGAGATTCCACTTCTGTTCTACTAGCAGGCTCTTCCTCCTCAACAACGATATCACTGTCAACATCTTCATCTCCTACATCACAAGAATCCAACTGCAATTCAGGAACCGACTTATCTGTTGCAAGAGATTTCATCTTGATTTCTGGAACACCCTCCTCAGCAGCAATGTCTTCATCAGAGGAATCATCAATATCACAAGACTTAAAAGATAACTCACATGGCTTCTCTTCTGCTGAGTCACGTTTGATTTCCAGTTGATCTTCATCAGGTACTATGGGAACTGGTCTCACGTTCTTGATAATGTGTTTTACATTTATTGTTAAGCTGATGGGCGTTCCATCTGCCTTCGTGGTGGCTAAGTTGATTGTGTCACCTTTGATAGATTCTACTTCGTCCAGCTCTTTTTTGAGTAACTGAACAGTTTCCTCATCAAGATTGCCATTTTTCAGTGACTCAATAATCTGGGATTTCATAATATCAGTTACAGGAGTTCCTTCAGCAGGTGATTCACTATCAACGTCTTCAATCAAATCTGGTTTTGTGACCATCTCGAATGTATCATCACTTTGGTCATTGAGTGCAGATTCAAGACCTTGCTTGTCCTCAGGCTCGACTTGGGGCAGCAGTTCAAACCCATCATCATTCTGTGCAGGTGTACTTTGTATCATTTCATACTCACCTGTGGTATCAGGACTTGCAACAGCCTCTCCAGTAGGCATTTCAATAATCTCGTAGCCATCATCTGTTTCATCGCAGCTAGTAGGGGCAATGTTTTTTGTGATGTGACTTATGTTCACAGTTAGGTTCACTGGAGTTCCATCTTTGCCACAAGCATGTAACGTCAAATGGTCATCTTCCAGATTCTCCAATTCATTGATCTGATCTTTCAAAGCCTCGAATACATCGTCACTAAGATTAGCAGATTTCAGAGAATCAATTACCTGACTTTTTATCTCATCTGTTACTCGGATGCCAGCTTTGCTTCTATCAGGGCAACTTTCTGATGGACTGACAGAAGTTGCTGGAGTGTCAGCTAAAGAACTTTGAGGCTCAGATATAGGTATGGTATCTGGCAATTTAGGACCAGATTTGTCTAGCGACTCATCTGTATCAGTTGTAGGGTCAATATTGTCAATACCTCCAAAAGGAGGAATCGCACGAAAAAAGTTCTTGACGTGAGTAAGATTAATTTTAAGTTCAACGGGAGTACCATCTTCTTTCCTTACATAAATTGTAATTGATTGTGAAGGTATCTCATTGATGTTTTTAAGTTCACTCTTGATAAGGGAAATAATCTCTGAATCAACATTTCCAGCTTGCAGCGAACCTATAATTTGGCACCTAATGTTGTCTGTGATTGGAGTAACAAGAGGAATATCATCACCAGAAGAGCTCGTAACAACTTCAATAGCTTCTGTCAGTTGAATAGCATCCTTCGTTTTAACCGTCGGTTTAGATTGACCTGTGTCGTCTGGTGCATTGGCATTATTGACTAAGATATTTTTGATATTGATAGTGAGTTCTACAGGAACATTATCATGCGTTTTTGAGCTGAGATGAATTTGGTCACCCCGGACGTGGCTGAGCTTTTCAACTTCAGCAGCAAAGAGATCAATCAAATCCTCATTCATCTTTCCACATTTCAGAGCATCAATAATCTGGGACTTGATTTCCGGAGTAAGCTCAGTTATAATACCGGATTCGGGTGTGAGTATGGGGCTGTCCTCAACGTTAGAGGACACAAGCAAGCTTACATCACCAATTTTGAGAACATCTTTTTCAGTATCCTCATTTTCAGTGCCACTCCCTGGTGGGTAAACAATTTCATCAATTGTGATTTTCAAGGTAACAGGCGTTCCATCTTTCTTTGTTGCTGTCAATTTAGTTCCCCTACAATTCAGTGTCTTCAGTTTCTTTATCTCATTTTCCAAAATAAAGAGAGCTTCACTGTCAAGGGAATAGGATTTCAAAGATTGCAAGAGCTCTGCTTGTATTTCTTCGGCAACTGGAATTAATTGATCATTCACATCATGTTGAGATTTCAGCATAACTTTTTTGAGTAGGATGCTGATATCAACAAAATGGACGGATGCATCATCAACCATAACACTAGGGTTCGATTGAACTAGCCCAGATACCTTGATATTGATGATGCAATTTACAATAGATCCATTCCCTCTCGTGACTTGAATCTGTACCTGACCTTCTTTATCTTGGCTAAGCTCTGACACCTTTGGCAATATGAGATTTTTCAAGTCATCATCCAATCTGCTGGATGAAATACATTTCGATATCTGATCCTTTATCTGTTCTATCAGCGGCTTCTCTGGAGAAACTGACACTTCAATATCCATTGTTACATTGATGACGGACGGCTCTTCCTCTGATTCCACAACTGTAATTACCAGCTCAATTGGAGTTCCATCTTTCTTTTCAGCTGTCATCATGATTTGGTTATCACCTAAAATAGAGCATGAGTCAACATTATCGAGAAGAATAACCTTTATTTCCTCATCCAGGTTACTAGCTGCGATGATATTTTTCAATTGTTGCCTCTTTTCGTTTATGAGAGGCAGTTTAAGATTCATTATGTCAAATGCACCCTTTCCACATTTGTATTCAAAATCGATGTGGATAGGATGCCTCATCGTGATATTTACAGGGCTCATGATTTCCTGAATATTTATATTCAACAAAATTGGGGTTCCATCCTTTTTGGTCGCTTCAAGTTTTAGAGAATCGCCATCCAATTTATTCAATTGATCAACCTTTTCGAGCAACAAAAATCTAGCCTCATCATCCAAATCGCTAGACTTAATTGATTCGATCAATTTCCATTTTATCTCATCATTCATAGGACTCCCATCTTGTTCGACTATATTGTAATTTTGGGTATCTGGAACAGTCTCACACTCAATTATATTGTAGTCTTTTGTTCGCTTTAGAGGACCAGTATCAGCTGTTTCCGAAATATGGCTAAGGTTGATAGTCAGCTCAGCGGGAGTGCCATCACTCTTATTTATCTTAAGAATAACAGATTCTCCTTCTAAAGTTTCGAGATTCCTAACTGCATCTAAGAGTAGCTGCTTTGTTTCCGCATCAAGAGTACTAGAAGTTATTGATGTGACCAACTGCATTCTTATTTTGTCATCTACAGGGATTTTCGTCGGTGATGTGGCAGTTAAATCCTCAATTTTCGCTATCGCTGCGTTTTCATCAGCTTTTTTCACTGCAGAAACATTTGAGGGAGTTTTCTCTGGCTGTTCTTTATCTACATGTTTGATATGACTGATGTTGATAGCAAGCTCGATCGGAGTCCCATCCTTTTTCATTCCTTTTAGCACGACAGAATCACCTTCAAGAGATGGAATATTGTTCAATTCACTCAATAAGATATCTTTAGTTTCCTTGTCAAGTTCACTGGAATTAATTGAAGCAGAAAGTTGGAGCTTAATATCCTGGGTGAGAGGAGTAGATGCGGGATGATTCTTTTCATCGTCAGTCTTCATAAATTCCACAGCATGGACATCATCAAGATGAATTGACTGAACAAGTCCAGTTTCTGCTCTTGGCTTTATTTCATTATCAACACACTGATTGTCACTCTCAGCTTGAGCTTTTCCAGGTACTTCTGGGCTAGTCTGAGGCTTAGCAACTGGCAAAGCTACAACTGCTTCAACAGGTTCTTCCACGACATCTGGAACTACAGGTTCCCCCACTTCCATTGGAACATCCTCGGCAGATTCGACGCCAGGTTTTTTCTTTGTCACACCTTCACCAGCCATCAGAGGCTTCCCCTCACTATCAACAGATGGCTTACTACTTTCCATTTCATTAGCAGTAATTTCAGGTTTTCCCTTTGTAGCACCCTCTCCAGCTTTTAATGGCTTACCTTCACTATCCACAGATGGCTTGCCATTTTCTTTTTTCTCGGTAGGAATATGAGGTTTTCCTTTAGTAACACCTTCACCCGCTTTCAGTGGCTTTCCTTCACTATTAACAGATGGCTTGCCACTCTCCTTTTCATGTAGTTGTTCTGCAATTGGCAAGGATTCAACTGTTTCAACAGGTTCTTGCACAACAACTGGAACAACAGGTTCCTCCACTTCCATAGGAACATCTTCAGCAGGGACATCTTCAGATTCAACACTCGGTTTTGTCTTAGTCACGCCATCACCAGCTTTCAAGGGCTTGCCTTCACTATCCACAGATGGCTTGCCACTTTCATCATCTTTTGTGGGAACTACAGGTTTGTTCTTTGTAACACCTCCACCAGCTTTCAGTGGCTTTCCCTCACTGTTAACGGATGGCTTGTCATTTTCCTTTTCATCACCAGGAACACCAGGTTTACCCTTTGTAGCACCTACATCAGCTTTCAAAGGCGTGTCTTCCCCATCCACAGATGGCTTGCCATTTTCCTCTTTCTCGGAAGGAGCATTATGTTTGCCTTTTGTAACACCTTTACCAGCTTTCAGTGGCTTTCCCTCACTGTCAACAGATGGCTTGTCACTCTCCTTTTCAGGTTGTGGTTCCACAGCAGGCAGGGCTTCAACTGTTTCAACAGGCTCTTCCACAACAACTGGCGCTATAGGTTCCTCCACTTCCATAGGAACATTTTCAGCAGGGACATCTTCAGATTCAACACTCGGTTTTGTCTTAGTTACTCCATCACCAGCTTTCAAGGGCTTGCCTTCACTATCCACAGATACCTTGCCACTTTCATCATCTATTGTGGGAACCAGAGGTTTCTCCTTTGTTACACCTCCACCGGCTTTCAGTGGCTTTCCCTCACTGTTAACAGATGGCTTGTCATTTTCCTTTTCAACAGCAGGAACCCCAGGTTTACCTACACCAGCTTTCAAGGGCGTGTCTCCCCCATCCACAGATGGCTTGCCACTTTCCTCTTTCTCGGTAGGAGCATCAGGTTTGCCTTTTGCAACACCTTTACCAGCTTTCAGCAGCTTTCCCTCACTGTCAACAGATGGCTTGCCACTCTCCTTTTCAGGTTGTGGTTCAGCAGCTGGCAAGGCTTCAACTGTTTCAACAGGTTCTTGCACAACAACTGGAACAACAGGTTCCTCCACTTCCATAGGAACATCTTCAGCAGGGACATCTTCAGATTCAACACTCGGTTTTGTCTTAGACACGCCATCACCAGTTTTCAAGGGCTTGCCTTCACTATCCACAGATGACTTGCCACTTTCATCATCTTTTGTGGGAACTACAGGTTTTACCTTTGTAACACCTCCACCAGCTTCCTGTGGCTTTCCCTCACTGTTAACGGATTGATTGTCATTTTCCTTTTCAACAGCAGGAACCCCAGGTTTACCCTTTGTAGCACCTACAACAGCTTTCAAAGGCGTGTCTTCTCCATCCACAGATGGCTTGCCACTTTCCTCTTTCTCAGTAGGAGCATCAGGTTTGCCTTTTGCAACACCTTTACCAGCTTTCAGCGGCTTTCCCTCACTGTCAACAGATGGCTTGCCACTCTCCTTCTCAGGTTGTGGTTCCACAGCAGGCAGGGCTTCAACTGTTTCAACAGGCTCTTCCACAACAACAGGAACAACAGGTTCCTCCACTTCCATAGGAACATCATCAGCAGGGTCATCTTCAGATTCAACACTCGGTTTTGTCTTAGTCATGCCTTCACCAGCTTTCAAGGGCTTGCCTTCACTATCCACAGATGGCTTGCCACTTTCATCATCTTTTGTGGGAACTACAGGTTTGTCTTTTGTAACCCCTCCACCAGCTTTCAGTGGCTTTCCCTCACTGTTAACGGATGGCTTGTCATTTTTCTTTTCATCACCAGGAACACCAGGTTTACCCTTGGTAGCACCTACAACAGCTTTCAAGGGCGTGTCTTCCCCATCCACAGATGGCTTGCCATTTTCCTCTTTCTCGGTAGGAGCATCAGGTTTGCCTTTTGCAACACCTTTACCAGCTTTCAGCGGCTTTCCCTCACTGTCAACAGATGGCTTGCCACTCTCCTTTTCAGGTTGTGGTTCTGCAGCAAGTTGGGCTTCAACTGTTTCAACAGGTTCTTGCACAACAACAGGGACAACAGGTTCCTCCACTTCCATAGGAACATCTTCAGCAGGGACATCTTCAGATTCAACACTCGGTTTTGTCTTAGTCACGCCTTCACCAGCTTTCAAGGGCTTGCCTTCACTATCTACAGATGGCTTGCCACTTTCTCCTTCTTTTGTGGGAACTCCTGGTTGGCTTATTGTAACACCTCCAGCTTTCGGTGGCTTTCCCTCACCACCAGTCAATGGCTGGCTACTTTCCTGCGACTTGGCTACAGCTGGTGTATCTTCAATCATGTCAAAAGCTTCTTCCACTTCCATTGGAATATCTTTTTCAGGCTGGTCCTCAGATTTGGCATCTTCAATCATTCTGATGTTGAAATTGATCGTCATTGGGGTGCCGTCTTTTTTTTGGATATCCAGAACGATAGTTTCTCCGGTGTAATATGCTAATTCATCCAGCCTCTCCAGTAGCATTTTTTTAGTTTCACTGTCAAAATCACTTTTGTTGATCATATCTATAACTTTCAACTTCAGAACAGGGTCTATGGTGGAACGATTCTTTGGCTTCACTTCTAACAACTGTGATTCACCACTTTTTTGATCTTCTTGAGTGAAATTACACTTAATTTTGAATGTCAATGGTGCCCCATCTTTCTTCACAATATCTAGTGTTATTGTATCTCCTGTGTAATAAGGTAACAACTCCAACTGTGAACGAAGCATCATCTTTGTTTGGTCATCAAGATCACTCCCGTTTATGATATCAAGAAGCTTCAATCTCAACACAGGATCAATAGCCTTCTTCTGCTGACCATCAGGAGTCAAAGTAGATGTTTCAATTGAGACTTTGAAATCTTCCGTTGTTGGTATCGTAGAAGTCTGAGGAACATCTTGAACAGATTGATAATTTATCTTCAGTTTCACTGGTGTACCATCCTTTTTCAAAGCATCGAGTATAATTGTCTCCCCAAAGAAGTAAGCAAGATCATTCAGCCTGTTCAAAAAGAGCTGCTTTGTTTCTTCATCAAAATCACTATTTTTGATTACCTCGATGATTTTAAGCTTGATTTTTGGGTCTAGAGTTTTCTTCAGCAAATCAAGCTCCGAATCCCTCGACTCAGGTGATAATGGAACAGGAGTGGCAATTTCGCTTTCACCAGATTGTATTCTAACTTTGTAAACTTTTTTTGATTCACCAATATTATCAAAAACAGCATCTGGGCCATCAAGTTTATAAGTGGTTTGGATCAAAGCTTTCACAACTTCGTCCTGTTCCACGTTAGTCAGATCACTTTCTGAAAATTCGGTTATCACTTTCTTTTTCAGCTCATCTTCAGGTATTACCACTTCGTTTGAAACATGTGCTGGAATACCAAATGTGAACTTAATTGGAATGCGATTGTAGGTTATTTCCACCCTTGCTGAATCTTGATCTTGGTGAAAGTCTCCCGAATAAAACTTCTCAGTCAACAACTTCTTCTTTTCAGATGTAAACTTGGACTCGTTGATCGCATCAGTCCCCAATAGAGCAAGTCTAATTGGGATGAAACCAGCTGTTGAAGCAGCAGAATCCCCAAATTCGATTCTGACATCAGTAATGTCTTGCTTCTTAGTCAAGAAAGTCAAAGTTACTATCTGGGAAGAAAGTGACTGAACAGTTATCTCGTTTCCCGTTACTTTGAATTTATCATCAATAAGTTTCCGGATTAGCTCAACCTTCTGCTTGTCATCTATACTTAGCATTGTAATAACTTTAATCATCTTATGTTTCAGCTGGATCATTTCAGCAGTTAATGGTCCCACAACATACTCATCAACTTCAGGTTTTGCAGTCTCTTGGGTGTCCAAAGTCTTTGCCGATATGCTAGCTTCGAATGGCTTTTCAGCCAACTTTTTGTTTGTGTGTATCTTGACAGCTAATTCGGGTGATGAGGCGCAATCGTCAGAAGAAGTTAAACTATCTCGCTTAAAACCTTCAATCAAGATTTTGTTTCCATCCCGTCTGTATCTGCCATGTTTGACTGCTCGTATTGCAATATCTCTACTCTCGGGATTGATGGTTGATGAGTTAATAATGTCAATGAGTTTTTCAGCAACTTCCTCATCTGGAACATCCTTGGAGATATAAAAGTAGGGTAAATAGACCTTGTTGCCACTCTTGCTTTCCAGTAGAGTTGAATCAACTTCCAGATCAAGAGATTGCCTCTGTTCTCCATCTTTGAGTAGAACAGAGAGGTTATTACCTTCCAGAACATAATTGTTATTGTAGATTGATGACAAAACCGAGTTACGTTCAGTGGCATTCATGTTCTTATCTGCAGTAAATTTGTCAACTATCTCGACCAATTTTGCAGTAGCAATGTTCGATTCCCTCTGTATGATCTGTGGGTAAAGCACTCCAGGGAGATTGAGAGTGATATTTTGAGTTGTGTTGCCGGATTTCATCAAAATTGTGACTTTACTGAGTCCAATTTCACATTGATCATTCTGTATTGCTTGGAGGAGCCTGGTTTTAATGTGGGATGGAAACTTGAGTTTGGATATGGCGAGATTTATAAACTGCTTTGTAGAAGAATGTAGAACTTTAGGGTTGTTCGGATCTTTACCTGGGAGTATGAATCTTGCCTGAAGATCAGGTCCAGCAAATATAACTAGATTCAAGTCTTTACAAGTGTAACTTTCATGATTAATCGCATTAATCAGCAGTTCTTTCTGTATCTCTGAGATCTTGTTGTGAGTATTAACAAATTCTTTGACTCGCTCAATTCGCTGCCTTAACATACCACTATCTTTGACTATTGACTTCAATGCTCCCTTACTTTTTAGAGCACCTAGACGAGAAAATTTAGAGACTTTTGATGAGCCTTGCTTGGGACTGCCAGGTGGGCTTCTTCTAGTTCCTTTGGGACTATCTTTTTTAGCAGATGAAGGGCTTGATTTCGGGCTCGATCCTGTGTTAACACGAACTGGGATACCTTTTTTAGCAGTTGGTGAGTCTGGATTAGTCTTTTGAGTCGGTGATCCCACTCTTACTGGAATTGATCGTTGAGTAGGCGAACCAACCCTCAAGGGAGAAGCCATTGGCGTGGGTGATTGTGTTTTGACTCTCTTCTGAAAAGGTGGCGGATCTTCTGAAGTAGGAACTGGTGACTGAACACGAGTTGTTTTCTGCTGCGCTGCTTCGGGCTTTGCACCAACGTCGGCCTCGGGTGCAACTTTGGAAGCACCGAACTTCGAGGCACCAAACTTTGAAGGGCCAAACTTGGAACCTGGTTGGTTTACAAATCGTGATGCCCCTACTCCAGCGCTCTCTGCTGGTGCATCTTGTCCAAATCTACTTGAAACTTTAGATACCGGTTTTTCCCATGGCTTTCGAGGAGGTGCTGATGACCCTTCAGTAGTCACTCCAGAAGATTTCTTTTGCCAAGACTCAGCAAGCTTGCTCTTAGGGGCGCCAGCATTGCTTTTACCAGCATAAGATATACCCCTGTTGGATGACATCTAGTCTCTTAGTAATTGGAGTGTTCCGGGAGGTTGGGATATTCAGCTGTCAAATAGTTGCATCATTGGCTGCCAGAAAAAAATGTTCATTACGATCATGATATCTTATACAGCTGAACTAGAATTATTACAAGAACAGTATGCGCTAGATAACTTTACAAAACAGCAATGACGTTTTGCCATACTTATAGACCCAAACTAGTCATGATGTGACGCGTCATGTTACCCATGACGTCATGTGTAACTTGTCCTAACAGGTCGTGACGTCAACACTAGTTAGAATAAGTTACGTGTCATGTCATGCGTCACCTATCCTAACTCGTCGCGTAGCAAAATAAGCAACAAGATCAACAACAAGATCAACAAGATTCAGGTCAATTTTCTGTGAAAGTGGTAAGTTCAAGGGAGGGAAACTTATCAGGTGACACCATAAGTACAACTCCTCAAGAGAAATGGTGTATTCTACAACACAGCTATGAGTGTTGGATGGTAGGTACATTGGTACCTAGGTCACGACTCATGTGATCCATCTACCTACATAGCATGCATCTGAGCTTATAAGTCTGATTGAGTTCCCGGCAGCCGGCATCTAATGTATACTTCAGGAGAGAAGTGCCCCGGGTGGAGAGCCTTTCTTCGTGAACTGGAAGTTGTGGAGCAGCACACTGCCCTGCGGATAGGTTTAGCCGAAATTGCTCCTTGGTATTCCCCACTTCACCTCCCACGCCGTCTAAATATCCTCTGTATACCTACAGTTCCCCTTCTCTAAAATCATACAAGCCCACATGGCACATTAGGTGCCACGAACCCAATCAGACTTATCAGCGAGTGAAAAAAAGGAAATCCGTGGCGCGAGACCGTGACCTGACACGTGACGTCACGACTGGTGGGGATCTTAGTCGCTACCTACAAAAGAGCGATAACTTACAGAAAAGGAACAGTACAGGTGCATGCTAAGTACTTGGATCACGTGACCACCCCATAGCTGTGTTGTAGATAACATCATTCCCCTAGTGGAGTTGTACTTCTAGTGTCACCAGATCAGTTTTACAGAGAATTGACCTATATCTTGTTGACCTTATTGTTGACCTTATTGTTATGCGTATTTGGCTTCGCGAGTGAAAAAATCAAGGAAATCCGTGGCGCGAGACCGTGACGTGACACGAGACGTCGCGACTGGTCGGGGTCTTAGTCTCAACCTACAAAAAAGCAATAACTAACAGAAAAGGAACATAAATAAATAGTGAAATCGAGTGAATACCTTTAATTGAACACACGCAACAACAAAATGAACAAGGAACAACTAAAAAGTATTCGGAATTACATTGCAAAGAGAAAAGGCAATAACTACGGTATGATTAATAGGTTAGTAACTCAAAGCTCAGAGTATCAGAGGTGTTGACAAGCCTTGCTGAGTGATCTTAGTTTACATAAAAAGTCGTAGTTTTACATTTATAGTTTCAATAGCAAGGAGACCTGGTATTGTCATCTATTCCTCCAGCTTATTGAGAATACTTGCCTACAATAATGATTGAAAAGCTACTATGCATCATGAGATTCAGAATGAGTTGATTTTGCTATCGAAGTTCCTAAGAATTGCGTTTGTAGAGCATATCAGTACCTATCAACTCTATTTACAATTTCTGGAACTACGCAGCCCAGTCACATGTCATCACTAGGTATCCATTGAGATGACGTGATGTGATTTCTCCCTAACTTAGTAGGTAACTCCCTAACTCTATCAGTGATCTTTCCAGTCATGAAAGCTTAGCTGTCACGTGAGACAGGGTGAGTGTGGATAACTTAGTTCATAGATTGATGAATCTTTTTACCTCCATTATTCGTGCCAAACGTAATTCCTAATCATCCTCATGTACCCTGGGTTATGATACACAAGCGGTTTTCTTCATAAAGCCAAGTCTTGCAAATCGTTATAGACCATTACAATATATAGGTTTTTCATACCTATGGTAGGTAGGTAGGTAGGTACCTAGCTTAGGTACCTACCTATACGATCACATTATAGAGGTATATTATGTCTCTTTAATAACATATCTGGATATCCTCAAAATATGATACAATAGCCAATTCCTTGAACAGATGATGAGTCGTGGGTGAGAATTCTTTGCTGGTTTGGTACTAATGAAGAGCTATTAGATCAAAGCAGGTATGGAAAGTATCACATTTCTTTGATAATAATATGACACAAATAAGATCTTAAAGTACGTAGGTAAGTAAAGTTTATTCATTCATCGATCAGACGAACGCTAGAGATACCTATCAACAAAGCATACCTACCAGTCTGATTTATTCTTGATACCTATTGTGAAAAATACATCTATAATTAGGTTCAAATTAGTTGCATCCTATAAAGAACGGCTTCATCTATCAAGGTTAAGAGTATACAAAGTGTAGTGCACAGCGTGTTGCTGGGGAAACTGTGAACAAGATGTATCAGAATGACTGTCAAACTCGCGAGCTGCATTTTAACACACGCACACACACATACACACCCTGTACTCACTAATCATAGAACACAAAACTTTCTCAGCAGAGTAATGAAGGCAAGCAGAGGAAAGAAAAAAAGTCTGACTTCATATTGTGTGCTCAGAAAAAGGTTAAACCTCAGAAAACAACAAGTAAAGTTGAGAGGGCCGCAGAAAGCCTTTCATCGCTGTCCAGTGCACTGTGATGACAGGTCTTATACATTCCTTTCAGCTTTAAAGTAAAAGCGTCCTTATGATTGGCTGCGCTGAGACACATGACTCGAAATCAGGGAAATGATTGGTTCAAGCAAAAACACCCCCGATGCAATAGTAGGAGTATCGCTCAATGTAAAGTCACTCCAGATACCCATATAATATTATGACTGGTATAATACCTTACCCTTGGTCACGTTACCCAACGAAAATTGCCTAAATCAATGTTTTGATTCTAAGACAAAACCAGTCTAAGTTTAAAAACTAAAATTATAGGTAATTAAGCTAAAAATAAATAATTTGAGGACAATAACAAACATTCTAGCACGTAGCATAGTGTTATAATTACTCCTTTTCTTCAAAAGGCAACTGAATTTCAAATATGCTTACAACACCTATCTTGGTTGTTGATACACTTTTTACCTTATTTACAGTTGTTAAGGCAGCCACTGAAAGGAAAAATATAGGTTTTGGAGGATCAGCACGGCTCAATTATAGACTTGGGTACCTGTACATATCTCTGCATACGTCTGAAAGAAGCATGATGTCTTATGGCGAGGAAGATATCATCAACAATGGGTTTTTCGTGCAAAGGTGCTTTGTGACGACTAACTGGTTCTTCTCCAATGATAGACTAATACCTATAAGACTTCGTGTTAATGAACGATGATAGACGCTCTCACTTATTCACTTAACGTAGCAGAAGTCGGGAGGTAACAAATTTGTAACGGATGCATCTTACCAACATCCTTGGCATTTGGCAATTCCAACCCAGCGGTCAGCATAATAATTAGTGATATAAGTGATAACTACCATCTCCTACAAATCGGTGACTATTTCTCAATATCCCAATACCTGACAGGCTGCAAGCACGTGGAGTCATGAGATAAAGCAGCATAAGTAACTAGGTAAGCCACTCAATACATTCTTTTCTAAACTATGTTAATAATCTCCCAATTTGATGTAATGTAAGGCTGGGAAAACATGTCATTCCTAGTAAAATAATATTAATTCCTTTTCATTCCCTCAACAAGTTCTCTGTGAATCCGTTTGAACCTTTTAACGTCATTGAGATCCGATGGTTTCTGCTAACCTGCTACGTTAATTACAGTAGGTACCTGCTATCGTTCATGACATAACAAGTTCCAAGCTATCTGATCTAGTTTTTTATGTTGGAAAACCTGCTCAACTGATCTTAGATCTGTGATTTGATTGCTGTTGCAGACTCTCGAGTCTCGGGTAAGTGCAACCCTACAATATCCTGAGCTATATAAGGCCTTGTTATCACATGTTAGATCAGGTGTAGGTATAAAACTTTAACAGTGTTGACAGTGGGTGTTTTCAATGTGTATCAATACCAAATCTATAATTCGATTTCAGCACAGTTCTAATACCAGCACGGGCACACAGACGTAACACATTGACAAACATGACTCACATAGTTCCTATCATGATCATAGAAAAACATCCAGTGTCGCTACATTTGAGTTTGAGCAGTTACTATTGAATAGATTAAATAATAGATAGGTATCAATAAAGTTCTTAATATATCAACTGAATAGATCAATCAATTGAATAGATTGAATAGGTATCAATGTTATTAAGTCTGTTTGGATGATATTTTTGAGCATTGTATTTCTCAGGGAGACAACATTGATATGATAAAATTCTTCTCTTTGTTCACAAACTATAATAGGGTACTTCACACATTTTGTTCCAGTACCCGTGCTACACAAGGTATAATACTAAAAGAGTAGGCGGTATCAGCATGAAGAACTTGGTGGAGATTTCACATTCTGAAGGGGCCGTAAATGCTATTCATAAATGCTGAAAATCTTGATGGAATGCACTGGAATTAGGTATAATTGAAGACAGTCCATCATAGATGGATCAATTTAAATCATCCTTTATGCATACATATTATCAAAGCAATTACAGGAGTCAATACTTACATCCGAGGTCTCTAATCTTAGCATCCCCAGTCTGAGTTTCATCATACTGCTGTTCATCAACCATCTGTGGTATTGTTTATCATACCTCCTCTAAACACTATAACTGATAGAGGAGCACATCAGATGTGTTAAATAGTTAATAATAATGTTGTCATAGCTGTCAGATTCTATCCATGACTATTTCCTATCAATACGACTTCAATCAATGATAAAATTCAACCTAATGTCAAATGATAGAAGACTTGTACGTCCAAATATAGCTACTGTGGAAAGTGGAAACTATTTCAAGCAACCAATTGATGGACATAACTATCAAGCATTATCATATATTATACAATCTGAATTCAGCTAGCTAATCAGAGACGATATTAGTCACCACTCAAACTTATCAACACTACTTATTAAATCAAGTAGGTAGGGAGATTCATACCCCACTTATCAACTGAGGATAGCAACAATATGTTATAAAAATCATAATTCTCATAGTCTCATGGAGATCCTAAAGATAAAGCAGTCGTTTTAATCCAAAAATGTCAGTTGATGAATGGAGTAAGGTTCAATTCATGATCAATGAGTCATACTATCTGAATCTCATTCTTCTATCATTTTTCTTTCAGTTAATAACTGATCAACACTACTTATTACAATCAAATTTGGGCTATGTTCTGAGGATTCTTTGCACCATATGTATGGAACAAAGATCCGACTTTCTGAGGGAGGGTGGGGGAGTAGGATCTGTGATGCATCTAGCAGGGTATCATTTCCCAGTGAAATGTATCACCCTTACAACATACACCCAGTAGGAGTGTGCACTGAAAACAGTCGGGGTGCGTATTTCTTGTGGCAGCAAATTGGCCGATTGAGAGAGAGAGTGTGCTGTAGAGTGTGAACTGTGAATTAGGGTGGAGGGTTTTGTCTGTCTGAGTGTGTATATGGTGCCGTATGGTTTGGTTGCTGGTGCCGTGGCGGTTAGAATATTTGGATTCTGGTTCTCCTGTGGTCAACAGTCTGCGGTCAAGGCATCTGAAATATTCTATACTCATCATGAATAGTTTCAGGGATACACATCATCATATTTTGAGATACAAGAAAACCCATCAAGTGGACGTGATACACTACCCATTGAGCCATATCAGATACAACGACATAACATACGTAAATTGAATACCAAGATGCGCTTTCCTATCCATTGAGGTATTGAAAGTGACTGGACATCAAGTCCCAACTATGCTCCTGAAGCATTGATTTTATGAAGGAGTACTTTGAAACAAATGGGCCATATATTCTGATTGGCACCATGATATGATACTTGCCCTGTTGTTGAGCTTTCATTCCAATTTGCATTGTTCATGTTGAGCGTTGACAGAAGGACACATTTTACCCTTAGCCTATAGTTCTGGGCGCATTAAGGGACCTTGTCGGACACCAATGTGTGCGAAATGGTACCAGGGACTTTATAAAACACTGTGAGAGAATACTGGGTAGGTAGTGTGCACAAGTTGCACACCGGCCTCTATTCTACTCCACTGTTTTTGCGCAATGAATTAGGCAAGCGAGAAAAACATGAAGGGGTCAGATAAATTCTGACAAAAGACAGTCAAGTGGACAAAACGTATCCAGCAATGCGTTGCCAGGTAAAAAATCTTGCAATAAAATTTTGTTGCAAGATTGCACAGCTAGATTGTAAATACGCGTGAGCGGCGTCGGGCCATTGAAATAAAATTTTTGCGGCAAGCTAAGGTTGGAAGATTGATTGCGGATAACTATAAAACTAATTGACTATTGACTAAGGCTCGTGCTATTCTGCCTCGTTTGAATCCGCGCACGACGGTACTTGCGACGCGCCTGCCAGCTTTTATGCTAACCTAACCCTAACCCTAACCTAACCCTAACCCTAACCCTAACCGTCTCACTAAAAATACAATTGATTTACATAGACTTGTAGTAGGAAAAACAATTTAAAGAAAAACTAGCAGAAAATATATGAGCAATTGCAATTTTACCTAAAGATGGATAGTGCGCGGATTCAAACGAGGCAGAATAGCGCTAGCGATTGACTAATTGCCAGATGTTATCTGTGAATCTGTCCCAGTCCACTGTTTCTTGTGCGCGTCTTCGTCGAAGCTGATTGCTGAAGGCCTTGTCTATCAACGCGATGATAGACCCTGTTTGCCGGATGTGATCTGTCCACTGTTTCTTGCGCGCGGCGCGCGCGCCTTCATCGAAGGCCGAAACANTGCATCAGCCTGTAACTGAGACTCTTTCATTTGAATTGATTTAGCAAGACATTTTTTGATTTCTGATAGCTCATTGCGAAACTCACTTTTCAAGTTATCAAGTTTCTTATCAATAACTTCAACTCTTTTATCATGAGTTAGTACCTTCTTCAATTCCCACTCTGTGCAACAGTCATTGCACATGAAGAAAAACTTGCCAAATCGGTTTTCATAAGAACCAGTTCTGTCAATTGCAGGTCTCAGATGTTGTGTAAATGCAGTTTTAGCACTGACACAGAATGATGTATCACAACAATCAACAGCATGGAAAAATGATTCACACTTGAAACATTGAACAGAGAATTGAAGAATGTCTACCTCAGATTGACATGCATTGCAAATACCATCTTTGATGATGTTGGGTGCAGAAGAGGCCGCCTCCTGGATCACTTCAAAGCTTGAGCAGCTGCTACTGGACAAACTTCCTCCACTATCATTTTCATTTTCACCCGGGTCACTATCCATCGTCCGGGACTTGCCATTCTTTGCCATACCTCAAATTCGATTGTAATAAGTAGTGTTGATAAGTTTAATGTAAATTGAATACCAAGATGCGCTTTCCTATCCATAGAGGTATTGAAAGTGACTGGACATCAAGTCCCAACTATGCTCATGAAACATTGATTTTATGAAGGAGTACTTTGAAACAAATCGGCCATATATTCTGATTGGCACCATGATATGATACTTGCCCTGTTGTTGAGCTTTCATTCCAATTCGCATTGTTCATGTTGAGTGTTGACAGAAGGACACATCTTACCCTTAGCCTTAAGTTCTGTGCGCATTAAGGGACCTTGTCTGACACGAATTTGTGCAAAATGGTACCAGTATTACTGCGTAGGTAGTGTGCACAAGTTGCGTGCCGGCCCCTATTCTACTCCACTGTTTTTGCGCGATGAATTAGGCACGCAAGAAACACTTGAAGATTGATGGGGTCAGATAAATTCTGACAAAAGACAGTCAAGTGGACAAAACACAAGACGTATCTGGCAAAGCGTTGCCAGGTAAAAAATCTTGCACAAAAATTTTGTTGCAAGATTGCGCAGCTAGATTGTAGATACGCGCAAGCGGCGTCGGGCCCGGCCAACGAAATTAAGATTTTGCCAAGCTAAGGGTTGCAGTTGCCGGATGTTTTCTGTCCACTGTTTCTTGCGCGCGCGCCTCATTTGAAGGCCTGGCCTTGTCGATGCGCACACGTTGCGCGCCCCTGTTCTATACTCAGTGAACTTAAAAGTCGTAGTCCAAACCAGCGGGCATGATCCACGGAGACTGGAGACGCGCGCGGAGTATTTGGGTCACGCAGCGCGAGGACACTTGTCGATCGATGATAAACCCAGGAGTCAGGACCCTGTCGAAAATTTCGCGCGCGCGCGGCGCTGATCTTATTGATCTCAGACATGAGACAGTTCTCAAACTTTTGCCGGATGTTATCTGTCCACTGTTTCTTGCGCGCGCCGCGCGCAAGAAACAGTAGACAGATAACATCCGGCAATTCTGACTCAAACAGCGGATTGCTTCAGCGGTCTGGCATCGCCCTTGATCGATTAAGCTGCGCAGTGCGCGCTCTCTGCGCGCAGGAAACAGTGCAGTGGACAGAGTCAGACAACATGACATCCGGCATGATAACGCCAACAGTCCGGAATATACCAACTTAAAAAAAGACAAGCAATGACAGGCACGGCAACTGTTGTCTGGCGATGCTAGACCGCTGATGCAAGCTAGACCGCTGATGCAAGCTTGCGTCTGAGAATAAGTTTGAGCCGCGCGCGCGCAAAACGAAATTCTCGACAGGGGCTATCATCGATCGACAAGGCAACTGCAACATGCAAGATAATGATACTAATAGTGATACATGATGCTAGATATACAATTACAATAAAGATAATCATAGAAGTAAAACCGTGGTGTTTTCAATTTCACCAAGAACCAATTCAACAGTTACAAATTGAAATACAATTCATATCATTATCATTATTTTAATTTAATACTAATAGGATTGCATTTGTCGATCGATGATAGACCCTGTCGAGAATTTCGTTTCGCGCGCGGCGCAAACTTATTCGCTGACGCAAGCCGCTTCGCGGCTTGCATCAGCGGTCTGGCATCGCCCGACAAGATTGCATCGATAATTTCATAGATTGATAGTATTACTGATGCTATTACTATTTAATAGTGAATAGCAAGACTCGTAAAGTACTCCGACTAGGGCAGGAATCACAAATAAAATGAATCCTTTAAAGGTCGAATGAATGTGCAATTTGGTATTTTGGCATTTATCCAGATTCAATTAAGCGACGACACTGCACACTGATGATCATGATGCGACACTGCTAAATGATATACACAGTGTTAATGTTATGCTGTCATGAATATGACACTGGTGTCACTGGCACATGTGTGGCGCTCAAGATTTACTACTATGATACGACTATTAGTATTACCTTAGTATCGTGCAACTGCAAGAGTGAAATGAACTGACTGATAGTTATCTGACCGCGGAAATTCGTCAGTGGATGATGGATATAATATGTAACCCCTGAAGTACTCAATATCATCAGACTTCTGCACAGCACTAGCTGTAAGTGTATTACTATTCAGAACACAGTTGACAGTCATCTTCATCGAACAGAAGTTCTGGCGAAGGAGGGGCAGAGGTCATGTGTGCGTTTCCCACCCGAAATACTATTAATAATTAAACCAGCGAATATCGGGTTAAGCAGACGGTGAATTTGCGTCACAACTATCACAGAACCACTTGACAGCATGCGCGCTCTCTCTCTCCCGCTGCTTAGAGCCTATATAATTCTACCTCCGACGATCAGGTTAAAAATAGAACAGATAATGGCTGGACAGGGTGGAGTCACGATTATGCGTGGTTCCCCACTGCATCACTTCATGCGACGTGAGCACTGACGGGGGTGGGTGGGGGCTATATTTGCAACACCTCACCACTCCGCGCCATTTCGTTACCGTTCAATTTGTCAGCGTACGCACTCTAGTACGGACCATATACCCAGTTCTCTCTTTTGCACCTATCGTTATCATGGTTCGCGTGCTCTTTGACGCTCTAAGTCAGTGGTCCAAGACACGGGAGTACTACAAACTCATGGTGCAAGCACCGCAGCAGTACACTAGCTCGTTTATCAGATCTGCATTGCGAGACAGGCCTGCACTTTACAACAACGCAGATAACACTAGTGAGTTGCACTTCCTGTTTCATCGATTCTTTCTCTACTTAACTATGTTTGTCCATGCATCATGTGATCGTCTCTCCTACAGACGACAACAACAAGACTGTTTACATCCGGCAACAGCCACAACACCAACAACACAGTTATCCCGACCCTCTACTCGACAAGAGCAGTCCGTTCATCCAGCAGGATAATACAGAGCAACAGCAACAACTGCAGCAGATAGCTGTGGATAAGCGTGATAATTATAGACAGGGGAAACTTACTACTGGATTAGTGCTACAAGAGAATCAGACGTACATGAAGAGTAACGAGAAGTGCTTGCTCTACAGCCCCACTGATATTAGTATGATGTAAGTATTCTCCATACAGATAGCTGTTGTAATCTATGCGCTCGCAGCACTTCAGCCATCACTTGCAATATAGCACCTAATCCTATATTATCATTACCTGCAGATCAGACGAACACTGCAGCAATTATCAAGTTCCTATGGTGACGTACACAGACCAGCAAAACCTCCCTCCCTCTCAATCAATTCCTGAACCCGTCATAATGCCGGGGAGCAGTGACGTCATCATGACAAACAGTGACGTCCTCCTCTTCAAGCGTGAGGAGATCCCCGCCCAAAGCGAGATACTGCAGGTGGATCATGCTGTGAGGAGCGCGAAACACCGGGCACTGCCGCAGCAGACAGATCAGAGCAAGGCCGTGCTCCAGAGTGGATGGAGTGTGGTCACGGAGCAACCATACATCACAACTCAAAACCAGGTATTGCCACCCACTTTTGTCTTTTGTATCGTAAAATGTGGCATGTATTCGCATTCTACTTTTCTCTACGTAGAGCTGAAGTGAACTGCAACATTCGTGCAACATGTGAACAAGTCGTGCAACATGTGAATAATTCAGTGAATTGCAACAGAAATGCATATAATGCCTATAATGCCTATAATGCCTATAATGCTCTTGGAGCTAACTGATTCTGTCATGACAACCCATTTTCTCCGAGCTAGGCTATCATGGAGTACAACTCACCGAGACCTTGGACAAAAACACAATCGCTGCACAGTGGCCTCGTCATGCACAGTGCTAATCCTACCACCGAATATTCACCAAAACAAAGCAAGACTACACCTCTTAAACCTGGGAAGAAGGAAGGGGCAGTCACTCCAAAGGGGGATAAACCACACTGTTGTCCAATGCAGGGATGTACCAGGTATGGAACAGCAACATCTCTCCACACGTTTCAGTCATCACTCCGCACTTGTTTCACTGTCTCCACTCTGCACACGTTTCACAGTTACCACTCCGCACACGTTTCTACAGAGACTCCGCACACGTTTCACAGAGACTCCGCACACGTTTCTGNAGACTCCGCGCACGTTTCTGCAAAGACTCCGCACACGTTTCTGCAGAGACTCCGCGCACGTTTCTACAGAGACTCCGCACACGTTTCACAGAGAGCAGAGACTCCACACACGTTTCACAGTCTCCACTGCGCACATGTTTCACAAAGACTGAACACGTTTCACACAGACTCCTCCGCAGGCGATTTAGTAGGAGTGACGAGCTAACAAGACACATGCGGACTCACACCGGACAAAAGCCGTTCCAGTGTCGAATCTGCATGCGGTTTTTCTCTCGATCTGATCATCTGACAACTCACATTAGAACCCACACAGGAGAAAAACCATTTTCTTGCACGGTAAGTCCTTGCGGATTTTTCAAAACCTCAGTCAACAGTCATCGATTGATAATTAGATTGATCATTATCATCGCATTATCGCAATGATTACTCATCACCGAAAAGTAGCAACATTAAACACTATCACAAATTCATCTCCCTCCGAAATAAAGTGTGTATCATTATTCATCTCAACAAAATACCAGGACTTTCTATCAAAATCGGAATATATCGGGATTCACACCAAATTTTGTTTGACGTTGCTTTGACGTCAAACATATACCGCTCTCGTTTAACATTGCTCTCTGCAGTCTCGACTATAAAACCACCCCACTAAACTGCATAGTGGCGCTCTATTAATATCACACACAGACACACAGCGAGGCTGAGTGGGCCGGGGGCCCTGAAAATGGAACATTTGAACCCCTCCCCGTTTTTACTTGTTTCCGGGAATTATTCACACACTGTATGTTGCAGGTGTGCGGGAGGAGATTCGCTAGGAGTGATGAGAGACGGCGACACATGAAGATTCACCTCAAAGACAAGAACGGCGGCGGCGTGAAACAATGTACAACACCGAAACCCCCGCTTACAGGAACACGTATCCCTAGCAACACCACTCGTAGCAACACCACTCGTTTGATACCCAGCAACAGTCAGAGTCTACTACCTATCAACTCTCTACGTGTGCCGAGCAACCCCACGACAACATATCAGAAGCAATTTCACCAGAACTCCTCGTATACCTTCCATTCAGGGATATCACCGCACCAGGACACCAGCAACTCAGGTCAGGGAGTGCAGTTCTCGAGCAACATCTACTCAAAGCAACACGACCCCCTCTTCCTCCAAACACAACACTTGTTTCCACCAGAACAATGCCTTATATGACAGGTGTGAATGACGTGAGTGTGTCACTCAGACTGTGATTTATAGTGAAGAATGATCGTATTGTTACGAGTGAGTACTGCAGCATAGAATATCGATTATCGATATCATGACAGAGATAACACCAATCAGACAGCTACCCCCTCTGTTTTATAGATATCCAGACAATAACACAGACAAATGACTCATGTCAGTGTCCGTGCAATGTATCAATTAATCTTCATATTATGCTCCCTCTTAAAATGATAGATTTCCCCACGCGCACACAGAGTTCATGTCGCTATTTAATCATGCACATTCCTCTATAAAGAACCACGTGTCGTGTATTTGCGTCAGAACCCGGCGAAAATCGTCTGTTATAACACTCCTTGCCCTGGTTATAACCTGTAATAGTTAGAGCCCCGAGCCAAACTGGTTGTTCCAGTTAACGTAGAGTTCCAGTTCCTCTTCGTTGACACTGGATCTTACTCTCTTGGTGGACTCGATCATGTCCCCCACTTCAAGTGGTCTCACCTGGGAAGATAGAATGTTAGGGGAACTTGGGGTGAGGGGTTCGTTAGGGAGGATTGAAAAATGGGTGTAGAGTAAGAAAGGGGGCCTATATTAGGTGGTTAGTGGTTTTATAGTGTTCTTGCTAGTGGTTTTATAGTGGTTCTTGCTAATATGAAGAGGGGGTGATGGGATTTGAATTGCGATGAATTTGGGTGATAGGTATTATACTAGAAACTCGTCAGCACACACACCTCGTTAGGGTTAATGTTTTCAATATCCGCAATGGAGCGGATTGGCGCTAGAGCAGCGTCCCTGCATAGCGAACTGATGTCAGCCCCCGAGTAACCTGGTATGAGGAACATGAAGATAAGACGTCCATGAACATTAAACACACACACACACACACACATAAACACCCACACCCACTCACAAACACACACACACAATCACACACTAATACACACAGAGAGACACACACACAGACACTCAGAGACACACACACAACAGGCA
>CAMPET010000085.1:3575-51363 GCA_946803715.1 Beroe ovata | reverse complement strand
GAGTATATGGGGTGAGTATATGGGGTGAGTATATGGGGTAAGGACGGAGTTAGTTTCATATGGGGGGTGTTGCTCCCACAATGAAGAAGATTCACTCACATGGGGGTGAGAATATCATAGGGGGGTCAGCTGCGTGATCATTTGCATGTGGTGAGAATACAGGGTTTGTAGACAGGGTGAGGGCTGGGTCATGAGAGGGCTGGGTGAGTGTATAGGTGTATAGGGAGAGGGTGAGCTATTGTGAGGATATGGTGAGCTATGGTGAGGATATGGTGAGGATATGGTGAGGATATAGTGAGGAGAATGTTAGATAAGAGGGTTTTTACTTTGGAACGGGAGAGAAGATAACAATTAATACAGAATTACTGTTGTGTTGATCAGATAGAGTTATGATGAGCATCATTTCACTGTTACAACTTATCCCACCCATATGGGATCAAATAAATCTATTCTAGTGATGTAATCTGTCACCTAACTTGACATCAAGGAGATTAACTCTATTTTAACTCTCCCTGACACACCTATTTCTATTACAAGCAAAGAATTGATCGAAATTGTCAAAAATGACAAGTATCGCTACATGTACTAAAGTAGAGAATTAAAAATGGACCGAATGATAAGTATGAATCATCGGTTATCATAGTATGTCGTAGGATGGACGCGTAACTTTGAATTCACGCGTGAAATTATTCTAATGACAACCGCAATTTTCTGCGCCAGCTTTTCTACCACTTTCCTACACGCATCTTTCAACGTATACTATTTCGGAAATAACCAATGGACAGAGAATCGGATGGTCAATGACGTGTATAGTTAAGGGGGGATGACCTGGATGAGGAACTCTGTTTTGATCCTCCGGGAACTCTCATGCTCTGATTCCGATCTCTGAGACAACAAGGAGTCGATCTCATCAATGAATATGACGGCGGGCTGGTGCGTGCGGGCAACAGCAAACAATGCCCGCACCAACTTCTCTCCCTCCCCTGGGGTAATAGTGATGCAGGTAGTGTACAGTGCACACCGTGTATCGTGTACATTGTACATGTACACACACAAGTCACGTGACGCAATCATGGTGGTCATCATGCGGTATTATACGTTGCAATGATGATGACACGTGTCATCATGTGGTATACGCGTCATCACACCACGTGTCAGCAGAGTTGCTCACCTATCCACTTGCTGGTAAGGGAAGAGGCGGATATACTGAAGAATGTTGATTTAGACTGTGATGCTATACACTTCCCAATGAGTGTTTTACCAGTTCCTGTAGAGAGAATATCAGTGACAAGAACTCGAATATTCACTGTTGTAGAATGAATCAGGAGATCGGTCTAATTGGTTTTGGGACCATGATGTGGACCTGCTCTCGAAGGACATTCCTATTGACCCTCGAAAAATGTCGAGGCTACGTACCAGGAGGTCCGAAAAGGAGAACACCCTTAGGGGGACCCCTAAGTCCTGTGAAAATATCGGGTCGCAACATGGGCCACACAACAATCTCCTTGATAGTTTTCTTGGCGAACTCAAGGCCAGATATATCAGACCATGATGTTGTGAGTCCTTCAGGGAGGGAAAAATATCGGTTGTTAGAAATAGTGGTAAATGATGCAGAAACACCGTGTGCAATGAACAAATTCAAGGGTCTGAGCGGTGTCATGAGCCATGTGAGGCACAGTGATACACCGTGATTCCAGTTCTCCAGTACTAGCAACTGTTCAAACAATGTTAATCATGTCTTCACAAGACCCTACATATAACAGCCCCCACCACGGCCATAGTACAATGTACTCATTACCCTTGTCCATTATTTCGTTCATTATCAGCTTCGCGAGTTTCTTGTCCACGCCCCTCATCCTCTCATCCGTTTCCTCCTCTGAATCATCTCCTCCGCACGCAATCGGTGCCTTGTATTCCTGACATCGGTATTTGAGTATCTCTTGGCTATGTTAGGAATATTTATAGCAAACAGTTTTTTTCTAAGAGAACGCTGCCACACGTTCATAACATTCGTTGCCCTAATACCAGCTGATACCGTTCTCTACGAATAATAATGAAGTACCTAGTTCAATGATAGTCACAAATTTAATTGCAGGTAGATTGCAATACATGATGTCATCCACCTTGGAGAGTGAGCTTTTCCCACCAAGTGATTTCTTTACCGAGGGGTCCATGGGTTTTCCTTGCTTTATGCAATCAGAAGTATATTTCTCGGTGGCCGATTGGAAGGGGTTCTTAACCTGGTTGTCAGGAACTCTGTCATGTTCCTCACTCCTCATTACGTCTAGCCGTGCATTGCTACTCATACCCGGATATATCCTGTTTTTCAACCTGTCTGGTAACCGGGATTTCGCCCCAAATTGAGGGACAGAACGGGGTTTCGCATCACATGTTCCGTTGTTCGCATCAAGAGATACTGTGTTACCCGTTCCCATGGCAACACCTGCCGTTGCTATACGAGATGCTGCTGTAGAAACAACCCCACCCACTCCCGTTCCACTATTACGTGTTGTTGTCATAGCAACACTCGGGTTGCCATAAGTAACCCGATTACTGCTTACTCTCTCCCCTTGATGTGGAGGAGAAGTGCGCGGTCGCTTGTTGGAAGTTGTGCGCTGTCTGTCCCCGACTTGAGGTGGCTTATTCTGTACACAACCTGAGCATAATCAACGGTCAATGATACGATGATAAGTATACAAGTGTCATTTCCCCCCTTTCAACTCCTCTACATTACTTCATTGTTTCGATAGAACAGCGCCTGTCTTTGACCAATGTCAAAGACAGGCTGTCCCTCAATGTCGATCTTAGCTTAGCAGTTTCTCAAAATCACTTTATAACTCAGTGCTATTGCACAACGCGGTCAATGATGTAGGTAAGATGTTCAACATTTTATCGCCATTTAAAGGCATTTGACGCTTTCACTTCAATTATAGATTGAGTACAAAATTCAAATATAAATATGATACAATCGCTGTCATGTACTAGTTTCTGTATAAACATTTTGAGGTTCTGATTCGACGCAATAGCTTCAAACTGACCAAAGTCATGAGACACACCCCCCACCAATCCACTCACACAGCCACACAAACACACGGCCACACACACACATACACACAAACAAACAAACAAACACACCTAATTGATCACGACTGAGCCATGTTTCCTGGCAATTTCCCTCGTTAAGAACTCCTTGTAACGCTGGAATATTCACACTGAGTGAGCATGACCATGAAGACGTATCCAGTTCACTGTCTCCTGTATCTGTACTGTATTCCATGCTCTCCTCCAGGAAGTTATTCAACCCTGCATTGAGGTATCGAATGAGCGGCAATAAGGATTTGATGACTATTCGGACAGTATAATTCCATTTATAATCAATTTACCATTTCCCGCAGTATCGTCAACCAACTTGAAATACTTTTCCATGCAGTTAATTTGATCATGACTGATCGTATCAAACATCCTGAAGCATACATCATCTCACGTAAAACTAGTTGTTCACTAGGAGAGCATTTCAGCTGGGTCAACACTCAACGGTTAAAAGAGGTAGATCTGTAGGTATAGTATAGTACCCTTTATCATGATTTTGAATCGATACAGATTTCATGCTTTCCAAAATTTCCAGTTCTTTGAGCAAGTGATCCGCCTTCTCATGTTTCGAAAATAAATCCAGATCAGTCCTCCTGTGCTGTACCCAATGTTCTATGAAACCTTTGTATTCCATACTATAACTGAGAAGGTATCATTGGCAAATTGCTAAATAGAAATAGAGAAGAACATGTGACTATCAATGTGTCATCCACAAAGACTTTAAGATGTTTGGAGTATTACGAGTTGATGATTGTTACAATACATGACAATTTCAATCAAGCAGGAAGGAATGGCATCTGTGCCACTGATATGAGTACATGACTATTAGCCATTGACTAAACTGTCATGGTTATCAAAATGATACTTAGTAGCATACAGGGAACTGGGATATGAGTCCGTATTCCCGATATTATAGGTATCACATCATTAGCTTTCAAATCATCTATAGTTACACATCATTGACATATTTCGTTCAATCTCATTCCAGATGGGATGAAGGGAGGTGCCAGATATCAGTCATTGATATCAGACAAAAATGACAAGGTGACGAATTAATCAAAAGCCCGAGAGCGCGCGTCGTGCGTTCGTGTAACAAATGCTGAATCAAAGGTTAAGTGTATCGCGCGGTACACACATTCCAGTTAGTCCATATTACGAAAAAAAACTTCTTCCTTCACAACAGTGCACTGTAAGGACTGCAGAGAGAACCTTGATTGGAACGTAAAAAGATGATTGGATACACACTATGAGACATTCCATGACGTATACACCACTCTACGTCACTGCTTACCACTGACACCACTTTATAACATTCCATGACGTATACACCACTCTACGTTACTGCGTACCGATGACACCACTACATTCCATGACGTATACACCACTCTACGTCGCTGCTTACCACTGACACCACTACATTCCATGACGTATGCACCACACTACGTCGCTGCTTATCACTGACACCACTACATTCTATGACACTCAGAAACCCCCATGTATAATTATGACAATGTTATGACAAAAGGCCGGTAACATCTACTCAATTTCAGAAATTCACGCAACTTGTTTAGATAGATAGCTGTGGGATTAGAGTTCCAATATGCGGTCGATATCATCAGTATCAATTGTCGAGATTTGGGGTAGGAAGTGTCGGCACCACATCCGCGCAGCTGCCTGAAGAGTGGCACATTGACAGATTACGGTACAGGAGTTGATAGCAAAATCACATTTTATTGCGCTAAGGGAATAAAATGTTGTGAGTACACTTACGAGGTCGGATTTCTCAGTTGTCTGTCTAGCTAGTGCGATGAGTGCAGCGCCAGCATGCGCCGCTCCAAGGCCCAGTGCCACTGAACGCGCCATGTACGGACTGCCGCCATTCACTGCCTCTTCAACATCACTCAAGCAGGAGGCTACATCAGTGACGGGACCCTGCAGTGACACATATACAGTGCTCACTGTTACGAAAATAAGAATAAAACCAAAAAACTGTGCATATTAGGAGACCAATACAGTGCATAATGACATATCATGCGATTCAGTCAGACCAGTAGATATTGCGCCAGTACAGTGCAACATCACATTTCTGGACACCCAAAGGTGGCGTTTCCTTTGGACCGAATTGCGATCTCATACGGGCAACGGTGACCAAAACACACCTTCCAACTCTGTTCTTGTTGGCTAACGCTCGGTATGATTTGGCCACCAAATCCAATAGTTCCACCAGCAAGATCTCTTATATAAGCAGTCACTTGGGTCACAGCTGTAGGGTCACGTGTCAAGGCACGTGCAGTCTCAGCAGAGAGCACGTCGCATGTGCCCTCCCATACTGGAAGAACACACGCGTCACGAAATATGCCTGGTAAGCCCGTGTCCTAGGGATGTTAGGTCTGTGTTATACACCCAAATCATAGTCCACAGTCCACAGACTCTAATATAAACACATCGATACAGTAATAAAGACCACCAGACAGAAATAGCTGACCTCCATGTACCCAGCACCCCCAAATGTCTCCAGTCCGTCTCTGATAGCTGTCACAGCAACCAGCGCCGTGTGGATCTTTACAACAGCAGACAGCACACGTTTCACATGAACAAATCCCCCTTCATCTTCCTATAGTAGATCGGTACTGTGGCAGGGTGTAGCAAAACAAGTCGGACAGACTCATCAGTGAAGAGTCCTTACCTTAGCATTGAGAACAATAGCCAAGTCGAGACTTTGAACAGCCAAGGCACGATAGCATGTCTCGAGTTTAGCTAAGGATACTTTATGAAGCGGTAGCTGATTGAGTTTCGCTCCAAAAGCTGTGCGATTCCTAGCGAACTCTTGTGCCAGCATAGATATGTGTCTGACATAAGACGCTGCAGACACTGCATTGTGCAACCTTGTGATCTGCAACATATTGGCAGATTGGAGGCACAGGAGGCTTAATGAAGAAGCTCCAAGATACATAGCTCATGATGAAAAATTATTGTTCTTAGTGTAAGGTACCTATAGGTACCTACTGTATGAATTAAAATTCCGACAGCCGATAAGCAAGAATAAACTTCATTACTCACTTGCAGCATAGGAATTATGCTAGCGATTCCCTTCTCTGCTAGCAACAGTGCGGGCAATCCATTGAGCTTCAGTTCAGCAGTAGGTAGCTGCCGTGTCCCCATTTTATCTTTGAGACGCTCAACTTCGATTGTACCATCAAAACCTGGATACAGAGGCTGGATTGGGGTACGAAATACCCACCTTCTTGAATAACCAGTGTCGGGAATACCCAACGTCGCGAATATTCAACAGGAATTACTGAGTTGGGTATTCGGGACATCATGCCCCGAATATCCAATGTCGCAAATACCCAACTAATTAGCGATAAGAGACTGCAATGATGTATGTTATGTTCTGATTTGGCACTAAATACCAAACTAAGGAGCTCCAACCTTCAGGAAGGTGAACCAAGAAGAGCGACAGGTTTCCATTATACCGAGCCAGTACCAAAGACACATTGCAATCAATAGCCGAAGTGTAGAACTTGTTACCGTAAAGCCTGATGACACCATCGCCACCCTTCCTTGCAACAGTTTCTGTCGAGGCGGTGACATCAGATCCCCCTGCTCGTTCTGTCATCCACTGACCTGGTGGCGGATCACTCATTCAAATCATTGCTCACATCATGAATCAATCAGTCAGACAAGAGACCAACCAGATGTCCAGAATTTTTCAGGTCTGCGAGTAGTCAGATTTGACACAACTTTGGAAATAACATTTTTCCAGTCCTCGCTGCATATGGAACACTCATCTGTTGCGATAATCATAATTAAAATTGGCAAAAAGGTCCCAACTTCATTAATACTGTATCATGAGTGTAAAATCTGGATAATTTGTAGTTAATATTATTTACTTGGATCGCAGTTTTGATGCTTGTCAAGCAAACTGATCAAGGTACTAGCTGCCCCGTCAGTCATTGCTAAAGGACAAGATACCATCCCGCTCACTGCATTAAACAACAACATCTTGAGCGTTTGATGCACCTCTTTCAACTCCTAGATGTTGTTACGTTGATAAAGGGCGTTAAAGATTATCAGGTACTAGATCATTTAAATAGTCATGTCTCCAAAGTTCTCATATGTCAACTAATTTTCGAGAATTCAAATGATTTCACTTCTCATACTGCGGATGAGTCATATCTGACTGCAACCAATCCTTCTTCACTTGCGACAGTATGCAATTCTTTCCATGCAGAGCATGTTGATATATCATCAATTCTCAATCCCCAACCATCCAATCTGTGATATCAATATTTTACCTATTACTGTTTTATTGGCTATTAACTTCCCTGACGACCCCACATTTTTACCCCTTTTGGCTAACTTTCTACCCCCCCCCCTTCCAGCTGAATTCATGTTGAAATTTGTTGCTACTATGCAGAAGGGAGCACGGGACACTGGACAGTGAACAAACAGGAACCTGATACAGCTCGGGTAGGTAATTAAAGTAAAGTGGCTGCAATCTCAGAAGGGAATTCAACATTTCATACAATCATAATATGATGCAAAATATAATAATTTTACCTCTTTAATCTTGGAGTATATTCCTCGCATTGCACAGCTAGTGAACTTAACCAATTATATTTGCTTCCAAAATCAGTCAAATCTAGATCAGCTTCCACCTTGCATACCCCCTTTTGCTCATAGATGGCATATAAAAGTCTTGGCAATAAGGAATCGTTTTTATATACATTCTGCGAAATCTGAAAAAACCTTTTATCAAAGTTTTTATAAACTAGCTGCACTCTATGAATTGTTTCCTTGAATATCAGTAGCACAGAAATCGGAAAAGATGGACTGCCAAGGTTAGTATAAAAAACCTACTGGGAAACACTTGATCAAAGTTTTGAATGTTGCTTTCCCGAGTTCTAGAAGAAGGCAGGGAATAATAATTAAGAGAACGGAGAAGATATAAAACTTCAGAAAAGAAGGATCTCTTAAGAGATATATAAGTGTGATTAATAATAAATGAATATTGCATAGGTATCTACCTATAGCCTATACCTTCTTCAAAATATAAACATGTTGCTGTGAGGAACAACATATTGAAGAAGGGATAGCAGAGAATCCCTTGACACCATATTCTATAATTGACGCCAGTTCTTTATAATACTTTCTTTCTTTGTCATATCTTCATATTCAACGATTTACCCCAAAGCACTTATAGGTTTAAACATTAAACTTATATAGTTGTCTCACGCACATAAAGACGTCGTGTGGCTAGAAAATAGAGGTGCGCGCAGACGCACATTATATTGTCGTGTAAAACTACTGGACACTCAATATTTCGTAAAATGTGTGTAGCAACAGTGTTTTCTCATAGCAAATGAAGCTGTGGCTTTGTAATAACAGAGGGTAATCACTGCGGGAAATTATTTGATAAATCACGTGACTCATACATCGTGACATCGTGGGAAAAACTCTTGATTGCTTTAATTTCACCATATATGGTTTTGTTTGGTAACCGTTCATTCTGTGCATTGGTTATCATGAGTTCAGTGTGTGAATGTATGGTGTGCAGTTATTTTGCTTTGCACAGGAATGTGTTCACTATACAATTCCATTTCTCTTGTAATGATTTGCTTCTGCTTACTGTTGTGTGTGTAATGTGTGTGAGTGTGTTTTGATCGGTGGTGTGGGAATTTCTTGTGCAGTTTAATGTTCATGACGCGTTGTCCAGTTCTCTCAGTCGAATTGTTCAGCTCCCAACATATTGATTCTGTTACTTTACAAGTTTACACTTTCTATGTTTCTGAATTAATCGTGCTTTTGATAGGATTAAGATGGAACGGAAACGGTTATAAACCAGTACAGAATGTGTGCCGATCACTTGTTTTTGAGGATAGCTATACAGTTACATCAAATTTATTTCATGATTGTCATACTGCTACATGATTGTCATGTTTCATCTTCTAGCAGGCAATTTGCCTTCATTTAACTGTGGCATCTTGCATTAGCAAAGTCAATTTATGCATCCATATTTCAACTTTTCAACTAAGAATGTTCACAACTTTTTTTCGTTTGACTACTTTACCTAGTACTTAAGAAGCTATTGCTAAAGCCAGGACTTATTTAGAGCACTCGGCTCAGCTTCGCTTTGCAGTCTCAATCATATAGACGTCTCCTGCTGCGCAGTCGACATCTGTATGGAATATAGTGACTCTTTATAAGTCCTGTGCAGTGTGCGTGCACAACACACCTCTAAAGTACATATAAAGGTCAGTCTTCATCTCCAATAATTTTCGAGTTATTTACCTACATGCACATCGCGTGTCACTGTCAAGAAAATTCGTAAAAAGATAGAGATTCCGAAGTTCTTTTCAATAAGAGAAACACTTCCAATAGTATCATCCCAATGCAACTTAGTTTTTTTTTATTTCTGGTAAGTACAATAATAACTTTGAATTGATGAATCCTTGTTGATAGGAAATTGCTTACCTTTGGAGCAAAGATCTCATGAAGTCTACTCTTCTGACAAATGTTAATGATCTTCTCAAACTTTCTTGATGAAAACATTACCATTAATCATATTCTTCGTTAGTTCATTACTGATGAGCTGATGGGATAGTGGATACTTGGGGATACTTATCGTGTTCAATATCAGCATAATATCAACTTCTCTCCGTTCTTTCTTGCCACCTGCTGAATGCTGATGCTAATATCAATATCACAGTTGACGCCTTACATCTGTATGGTAACTGCTGATGATTCACAGTTTTGATTATTCCCTCTCTTAGGCACAAGTTGCCTGTTGTACAATTCAAGAATAATTATCGTGAGCTTGGTACCTATCATGTTGAATTTTGTTATCACCCCTTAATGCACTAATGCTTTTTGTAATTTCCCAAAAAATAAAAGATTGTGGTCCTGATCATAATTACATGACAAGATTCATTAATGAACTGTGGGGAATATAATTCTAAATTTTAAACTATTTTCTTTATTGTTTGATTTTCATGGGAATGTTGATAGAGAGGAACAAGCTCCAACAAATTAGGATCAGAACCTCATCAACTCAATCAGTAAGATGATAGCAGGAGGGTGTGGATGAATATCATCAGGAGCTAGGACTAAGGAGAGACAGAGTCTTCAGAACTGAGAACAGTGAGAACCAGAACTGAGAAGAGTGAGAAGAGGAGATCAACAGACCTATACCCTGAGTTTGCACTGTAGAGTTATCTGCACAGTAAAGATGGAACAAGGTCTGCTGCAGATAAAGCTTGTTTTAACTTTTTAAGATGGGAATTCTTGGTGCTCAGCTCATTAGCCCAACCCAGCCAGTCCACAAATTTGCAAGTCAGCAGCTTAGTGGTCACACCCCATTCATCCCACCTTAGCTGGCCATATGTCAGATTGCCACACTGACACAAAACAATCGCCAAAGGACTCAAATAATTGGACTTGGATATAATACTTTGCTTTGATATGTTTTACCAAACCAGAAAAGTTAAATACTTAACAAATGAAACCATCAGCCTTGAGTATAGGAAAAGGCAGAAACCTCTATGCTTCAGCATGACCACCATCAAGCCTGGCTGAAGACACTCTCCTGAGACTAGGACACAGTCTATAGAGTACACAGGTAATGCTGTGTACACAGGTAATGTTGTGTACACAGGTAATGCTGTGTGCTCCTTCCTAACCTCAACCTCCCTATTGTACGCCATACCGGCTTCGTGTTTTTGTTGCTTCATGTCAAAGGACATGAGTAAAAATATCTAAAACAAAGAAATCACCTTTTCCATAACTTATATTTTTAATTGTTTGGCGGGATTTTACCCCAAAGACACTATAAGGTTGGTAGTTATGATAACTCAATCGCATGAATGGACCATACAGCATATAGACGTACAGACTACAGGCCACATTCCTGCAAGGAGAACCTATTGAGAGGGAACTGTACACTAAACCGCCCAAAGAAGCTGGAACATATAAGCTATGGAAACTCCTCAAGAGCATCTATGGATTAGTGGATAGTCCTAGAAGATGGCATCAAGCTCTTAAGAAGGCTCTCCTAAACCTGGGTATGAGGTTGTCTGAACTGGACAAATCTTTCTTTTATTTTCTGGAGAAAAAAGTGCTGATGGGGGTTATAGCACTTCATGTAGATCAAAGTGAACCAATTCGAATCAATATGGAGAGATTGAATAGGAATAACAGTACTCTCAGTGACCCAGAGAAAATAGAGATAAGAGCAATAGCAGGCCAGTATCTTTGGGTTGCTGCTCAGACAAGACCAGACATTTGTTATGGAGCATATCATGCTACTAATTCTTATTCTTGAGGCGCAGTGAAAGACTTAAAAATCGTGAACAAGACAATGAAGTTCATGAAAGGCAATCGGTTGAATGTAAAGTTTACCATAATAGTAATGAAAGATGCATGTTTACCAGTGTTTAGTGATGTATCATTTGGAAACTTGTTGGATGGTTCATCACAGGGGGGTCATATCATTTTTATTGCCGATAAACATGGGAGGACCTGTCCACTGACGTGGTAGAGTAAGAAAATCAAAAAGATATTTAAGAGTACTCTTGCAGCAGAAAGTTGGTCAATGGTCAATGCCATAGATGCGGCTGATCTTATCAGTCAACAGCTCATTGAGATTACTTGTGGACAGAAGAGGCTGGAAGTAAGCTGGTTCACAGACTGTATATCCCTGTATGATGCTGTTCGTACAACAAATACCATTGATAAAGGGTTGAGGATAGCTTTGGCGTCATTAAGACAAATATTTAACCAAGATGAGGTAGTGCTTGTCTGGATTCCTACTGATCTTCAGCTAGCAGACCCTGTCACAAAGGCAGGGGCTTCATCTTCTTTGTTGTGGCAGTGTTTGGAAAACGAAAAAATGCAAATCTCACTTCTGGAGCATATGTTTTCAAGATCACCATAACAGGACTAACTATTTGTTGTAAACATGTAGTGCAGACAATTCATTGAATTGTTTACTTTTAAATGATAACATGATTTTGATTTTTAATCTATCCTCATCTAATAAAGATAACCTTTTAGTTATTTATTTAGAAATAATGGGGAGATTGTGAATGTTGTGTTGTCTTATCAGATATTCCAAAGTCTTATCTATAGAGGTGTTTGGGTATACTGCAAACATAGCAAAATACTGGATATCGATTTTCTAATCCAAGGATCGGCATAAGAGAGGGAAGAATCTAAACTGTGAATCATCAGCGGTTACCCTACAGATGTAAGGCCCTCTCCTGTCAACTGCGATGTGGATCTCAGTATCAGCAGGTGTCAATCATCAATATATTATTGATTTCATATCAAGATCAAAATAGATTCATGACTCCATTTTGTTGCCCCTTTCTAGATCCTTAATTTGTCCTCTCCCCAAGGATGTCATATAGTTGGTGTTGTTAAGCTGTGTTAATGTTGTTAAGCTGAGGAGTGCACAGGTCCACTGTTTCTTGCGGTGGACTTGCCGGATGTTATCCCCGCATTATCGGGGCGGAATGAGAATTGCGCGCACCGACGGTAGGGTAAAATCCTACAAATTAACGCGAACGCCAAACTTGAAGCTTGCCGGATGTTATATCGTTTGGACTTTTGATGTGCACACGTTGCAGTTGCGCGCCCCTGTTTTACTCAGTGAACGGAAAAGTCCAAACCACGGAGACGCGTTGTAGGATTTCACCCTACCTTTGCTGGCGGGATTTTATCCGTCGGGGCGGATTGAAAATCGCGCGCACCGACGGTAGGGTAAAATCCTACAAGGAGACGCGCAGCGGCGCAGCGCGCGCGGAGTATTTGGGTCACGCAGCGCGGGAACAACTTATTGGATGTTATATTTGTCCACTGTTTTTTGCGCGCGTGTTCCCGCGGCCGCGCTGCGTGACCCAAAATATACTCCGCGCGCGCTGCGCGTCTGATCCGTGGTTTGGTCCTTTCTACGACGCGACTTTTCAGTTCACTGAGTAGAAGAGGGGCGCGCAAAGTACTGTGCACATTCGCGCGGCGCGGCGCAAGAAACTAAACAGTGGACAGAAACATTCAATCAGCAGCATGCTTGTCGATCGATAATAAACTCTGTCGAGAATTTCGTTTTGCGCGCGCGGCGCAAACTTCTGCGTGCAACTCCTAAAATGCATGCAAATTTCTGCTACACCATATAATTGAATAATTGATTTTGCATCTTTCCCCAGACCTTGGATGCCGATTAATAAAATCCAAGACCTTAACCAAACATCCGAAATAATTGTCCAAAGCCGAATACTTTTTCTACCACCTGGTGTTGAGTTATTTGCAAACAGCAGAATTGATTTTCTATATGTAGTGCCTTCTTCCTTTATATCATAGATTATATTTATTGTTCACTTTGTTGAATTTCCAATAAATGATGCAAAGCATAATTTAAGTCAATTACTTTCAAATCAGCTCAGAACGGCAATGCAAATATGGAAATGTATGAGATTGTTCTGGATATCAGTCTCCATTTGACTCCTCATAAAAAGAAGCGCTTAAAGATCACAGGACATGATATTGATACTTTGTTGTCCTCATTACGTGATCAAATTGTGACAAAGGTGCTTAAACCTCATTGTAAGAATGAGAGCATACCTGATTACAGTCTTCATTATAAATGTAATGATGATCAAAGTATGGACCTAACTGATCTGGAAGACACAGGAGACTTGGCAATTTTGTTGGACGATTTGTCAAAGGGAAAGAAAGTCCGAATTTATGTTCATACTGGTGGTAAGATACATTTAGTATTTTGGGATCATTATACAGCTTATTTTCAGCTAATATATGATATCATGCACATGAGGTATTCATCCTGTAGTTGAATTATATTAACACACCTTGAAATCTGGCATTCTTTCCTCTGATACTTCATAGGTTTTGCTGATTGGAATGAAAAGTTTCTGAGTGATACAGAATCTTCAAGGTACTCACCATTCATGTGAAGTTTTCATGTTACTTATTCACCATGTACTTAATGTGGATGTTCAATATAATAGTATAATGAATGAAATTCATATGAAAATTTAACAGCAGGAATAATGAATGAAATTAATATGAAAATATAACTGCAGGAATGTTGCTGATTACTTGGAACGGTACACCAATGCTACATCAGTTGTATCCAGTTCTGAGACTGATGCTGCATCCAGGGACTCTGACTTAGTTCAAGGAATATCACCCTCAAACATGCCACCAAGGTTTCACATCTTCAAGATGACATTGAGATATTGGGGAAAGTCAATGCCTAGTGTTTGATTGGTTTTGGTTGGCCTTGAGCTGCTTACTGCGAAGACAACTTTATTGTGATTTTTATTGCATTTAATGCCAGCCATTTATGTCCTAGCTTGTGTAATTTATGAATTGTTCAGTGATTCGACTTTGCCATCCGATTTTATGACAGACTTCAGAGACAATATTGTTATCCTGGATTCAGCAAATTCAGCACAAGACGGTAAGTATTAGTTTTTCAAATGATCTTTCCGACTTCTAATTGCTCAATTAAGTGCCTGGGTACCTACCATCAAGTTTCACAAAAATGGTTTCATAAAACGACTGCATAAATAGACATGCATTGCTCACTTGCAGATTTCAAAACTCAATAGAAGTCTTTGGAATCCTTCACTTAGCTTGTAGCTTGTTATCTGCAATTAAAATGCACTTACATAGATTGCCCCTTTGGCTTTCACTATTGCCTACTTCCTTGCTACAAAAAGGGCACTTTCCTTGAAAGGTTCACATGGGCATGGGGGAAGATTTGAGCTTTACCACAGGCTGTGGTCCACAGCACGATTAGACCTGGATAAGAAATGAGTCCTGTAACCCCCTCTCGAGTACTGAGAATGCTTCAGTCAGTCGAATATACCTGGATGGGAGCCAAGCTCTCTATGACTGATAGAACTCTAGCTTCCTAGAACTTCTGCTGGGATCAGCACTTCCTTAAGAGGGGTGCAGTTGCGGTTTACAGCATTGGTATAACGCCTAGATTGAAATTTTCTACAATCACGTCTAAAAGCTGTGATAGGTACCTGAATATGTAAGTTTTCCACTCTAGTTGTTTCTCAGAGCATGGTGCATTGAGAGGAAGTGACATACTTTCTCATCTTAACTTAGTTTAGAGCTTTTACCCGTACTGGCTAAGTCCCACCAAGTTCCTGTGGTCTGTGAGGAGCTGTATGGCTATTGGCCACGGCCGTCGGCCAACGCTTACCTATATCTTTTCTGCCCAGTGAAGGGGCGTGTCTCCCCAGCTCCCCAGTGTTATGAATGGCGAACAATAAATTCTTGGCAGTGTTAAATTGCACTCAGTCTCAGTAATAGGCCTAAGTTGCTTTGAACAACGAGCTGAACTATTGCTTTGTCTTAGACAATAAATTAAACCACGCAAATAATGCATAATGCATAATGCAACCAAATCACTCAGGTATTGATAGATCGCAGGAATCAAACACAGCCATTGGAAATGGTGATGCGATTGTCATAGATGATATTGACCTAAAAGTTGGTTCAGCATCCAAAAATGACAAACCTGATGAAGAGTATAGTAAAACGAAGGCTGTGGTTACAGAAGGATCTGATATGAAGTCAGAGGGAACTCGAAAAGATGATGAGGTTAATGAGGGAAGTGGTCTGAAAAATGAAGATGATTTGGGCGTTTCCCAAGCACCTAGCAAAGAGGAGAGATCAATGATGTAGGTGAATCATATTATGTAACTTGATAATTAATAACTTGATAAGGGATCTTTTAGTCCTTCACTTATTAAGGAGGTAGCAAAATAGGTTATGGAGTCAAACTTCACCTTAATTAAGTGTCCCTATATTTTTACCAACCTTATCTTAAGAAAACCCTCTTATGAGCAACTTTAATTTAGAAAGAAGAGAGTTGAATTGAATTGAGCTGAAAATACCGTAAACTTTAAAGTAGGTACATGTTCAATATCACATTTCCAAAATCGAATCCTAACACTCCTCTTACAATCCTACTTTCTATTTCATTCTCCAGAAACTCGACTCAAAACATTCAATTTTGCATCGAAAATAGACTACCTACCAATTACGTTACTATTAAGTATTAGTATGTATTGCTATTAGTATGTATGCAGTCTGTCAGAGAAGTGTTTTCGTTAGAAATATGTAACCTTGACAACCTTATTTTCTTGTAATAAGGTATTTGTTTATTTTGTTGTGATAACAAAAAGCGTTTGAATTTTACGTACTTCTCTAAAAACCCCAATACAAGAATTAGAACACACCTCTGTCCTACATTATCAATAGGTAATCTTTGTCGCATCTCTCAGGGTTCAGCAACATTTGGAAAATGGATCAGATCAATCTCATACTGCCAGGTTTTGTTCTTGATGAATGATGATATATATCGATTTGATTGCTTACATTGATTTCTTCAATTGATGTGGGCCTGATCTAGCCAACCATTGATATCCGGATCATTTGATAAAGACCGAGGAATAATTCCGTGCAAATTTTATTTCGAGCGTTGACATGGGTGTTTGTGTAGGGCATTGTATTGATGAGTGTTTTCAATGCCCATATGATAATGCCCATATAGAAATGTCCATACAATAATGTCGATAGAATAATGTCCTTATATAGGTGTTGAAAGTGCCCTTATCCGTCTAACACCCTGTGGAAATTATGGCAAACTATGGCAAGCTTTGGCAAAGAATTCCCACTTTTTTGCCAAAGTCTGGCATAGTTTCCCAAAGTTTGTCTTACTGCCGCCCATATATCTGTCATTCCCTCATCAATAATATGAGCTCATGAATCTATGAATCAACGTTTCAGCACTGAAGCTCAGAGACCTCCTCTTTACAGTGAGGTGCTTGATATAGAAAGTCAGAGGTTTGTAATGAGCATTGCGACAAACAGTACCTACGCGTGATCTGGAAGACTCAAAAAATCAATAATAAGTGTTCAAAACTCAGCTTTGATAAGTTCAAAATTTTTAGTTTTTTGTGCCTAGTGCCTAGGTATGCTTCCGCCTTCCATGAAATTTAAGCGTTATCTGCCAATCTTTTATACAGGCTCTATATTAACAAGGAGCTGCCACCGTGCTTCATTGGTACAGTGAATTATTGAATTCGCTGTACCAATGAAGCACGGACGTTTTAACTCTTCTCCATCCCTTCAGATCTTCAATAGATTAATCAGAAGATCACCTACCTGAGGGTTAACATTACATAAATTTCAGTGAAAAGAAATTCCCAGGAAAGATCCGTCAAAACAGAGAGCTAGTTGGACCGATTTCAAATTGGTTTGTTCATTTTCTAATCATGGTTGGGAATTTCATAGGTAGTTTACATAAACATGTACAGTGTATTTATACGGTACAGTGTATTTATACGGTCAGCATAGGAGAACCCAGAAACATAGAAAAAAAATCAGTATAGGTGCGTGTTTTTCACAAGAAGGAAGTGCTTTATCAGTTTATCTTACTTTGGACTTGTTCATCCTCTAACACAATAATTTTTACAGTTCAACTTGCACACAAGTAAGGATAACCTTTATAGCTAGTACTAAAGTGGGTGGATTTTTGACTCTCTGTTATGCAGTTGGACAATCTTTGGAAACTTGGATTAGAGAAGAGTATGTTATTTATTCTTATCCTTCAATCTAATAACTTAATAAGATAGGAAATTCTATTTCTATCAAATGACTGGTGACGCACCTTCTTGATAGGTACCAAGAAGGTACATATTATAGACCTAGTACATAGTAAATGGTTGCTAGTAGTCAATTGGTGACTAATGTTACGATAGGGCTATGTAACTATAGTTTTAAACTTAGCAACACTACTTATTACAATCAAATTTGAGGACCCCTATCTGGAATCCAATAATCCAACAATCTTGNTAGTTTCCCAAAGTTTGTCTTACTGCCGCCCATATAACTGTCATTCCCTCATCAATAATATGAGCTCATGAATCTATGGATCATTGATGGATCCGTATATAATTTATACCTAGATCATATTATTAAATCAGTGATCCATTAAACCTATTTCCATTCTTCTCAAAACTTCATTAATTCAATCCTATCTGCTTTGTTATGAACAAGAGCATATTATCAATTATGGGTTCGCAATTTTTTCTGCTTACCTGGGTGTCATCACAGTATTCCACCATTTTACTTCTCTTTCATTGACATCATACTGAAGTACTACAGAAGTAGTGATGTGTGTAGGTACAGTTTGTAACTTAAGGTACTGACTGTTCAACGTTTCAGCACTGAAGCTCAGAGACCTCCTCTTTACAGTGAGGTGCTTGATATAGAAAGTCAGAGGTTTGTAATGAACATTGCGACAAACAGTACCTACGCGTGATCTGGAAGACTCAAAAAAATCAATAATAAGTGTTCAAAACTCAGCTTTGATAAGTTCAAAATTTTGAGTTTTTGTGCGTAGTGCCTAGGTATGCTTCCATGAAATTTAAGCGTTATCTACCAATCTTTTATACAGGCTCTATATTAACAAGGAGCTGCCACGGTGCTTCATTGGTACAGTGAATTATTGAATTCGCTGTACCAATGAAGCACGGACATTTTAACTCTTTTCCATCCCTTCAGATCTTCAATAGATTAATCAGAAGATCACCTACCTGAGGGTTAACATTACATAAATTTCAGTGAAAAGAAATTCCCAGGAAAGATCCGTCAAAACAGAGAGCTAGTTGGACCGATTTCAAATTGGTTTGTTCATTTTCTAATCATGGTAGGTAGGGAATTTCATAGGTAGTTGATAATGGAGTGATAAATTTCAAAACCAAGAAAGTGGGCAAAATTAAAGCTGTGACTTCATCAGGGCTCTTATTAGGATTATTATGAGCCCGGTATGATGAAACTACCACTGGTGGCATACATATCGTGAAAGTTGCAAATTATTGAGCAGTCCGTCTAGGGCAGCAGCAATCAAGTAACACGCAAGTTGAACGACAGTTATAGCGCGCCACTTGACAATAAAATACTTGTTTAAAACTTATTTGATAACCTGGTTGCTATGCCTCCTGATGAATAGGACTAGCATTTTACTCATCGAAGAGTCAAAGTTACCAAAAGATGAAAAGATCCCTCTTTCACACACCATGGAACGCCAAATGCAATGACGTTTAAGTTTTTTCTTGGACCGGAAATTCCACAGCAACCAGTTTCTTAATTACATAAACATGTACAGTGTATTTATACGGGACAGTGTATTTATACGGTCAGCGTAGGAGAACCCAGAAACATAGAAAAAAATTCAGTATAGGTGCGTGTTTTTCACAAGAAGGAAGTGCTTTATCAGTTTATCTTGCTTTGGACTTGTTCATCCTCTAACACAATAATTTTTACAGTTCAACTTGCAGACAAGTAAGGATAACCTTTATAGCTAGTACTGAAGAGGGCGGATTTTTGACTCTCTGTTATGCAGTTGGACATCCTTTGAGAACTTGGATTAGAGAAGAGTATGTTATTTATTCATATCCTTCAATCTAATAACTTAATAAGATAGGAAATTCTAATTCTATCAAATGACTGGTGACACCTTTTTTCGAAATCGTTATCGATTGGTGACATAATTGGTGACTTATGTAACTATAGGACTATGTAACTATAGGAACTATGGTGACAAAATAAATAGGTAGGTTCATACCAGGCACGTAGACAGGGGGGGGGCCATGGGGGCCGCGGCCCCCCCTGAAAAATTGGACCTCTGATGGAAATTTTCAAGGACTTCGCCCTTCAATACAGAACTTAACGTCTGGCTTCTGGGAGCCATGTACTCTGCAATTCAAATGAGTATCTAACGCCTCAGATCATCGCATTTTCTTCAGTTCTTCACTCTTTTCTGCTCCTTTTATTTTTTGTTACTGTGATATTTTCTTTAATACCAGAATTCGTCTACAACACTCTATTTTGCCCCTGGACCCCAATGGGGGCTGCGCCCCCATACCCCTGCCATAGCTTGCTCGCTTCGCACGTCGAGGGCCCCCTCCCGGAAAAAATGTCTGGCTACGTGCCTGGTTCATACCAACAAGCATACAGTTGATGAATAAAAGAATTAGGAAACGCATTTGGGGATGAGAGCCATTTTTGTCTTTCCTTTATTTTTGATAATGCAAACTGCTGTGCTGTGCTCTTACCCTATGAAGCTATGACATGACAGGTAGGTACTAGCATTATAAAACCTATTTTGATATCCCATTAAGCTCACAAGTTAAGGCCATCAATCTGTTCAGATTCTCCGAAGTTGACAGATTCGAGGATGGAAGGATAATTCAGACCTCTTCGATAACTCTTCAAATTCAGAATACCCAGACAAAGCTTTACTATAAACTGTACAATTACAAAATTCGAGATGGGCGGGTTTCTGATGGTAGATTTGAAATGCTTAGCGAGAATTTCGGAGACACTGAAAACGATGATCAAGGGAACCGTAATAGGTGGCTTCGTCTTAACCAGGGTGAGTGTTGAGAGGGCTTCACAAGGAGTAAGTAAATCGAGTACCAATTTTATTCTTCATTAGATGATATCACCATATTATAAAGGCTCTACCCAGTGAAATTATTCGGCCTCAAAAATTTTTGGGCAAAATTTTAGGTCGTCTAAATGGGAAGGCACAACCTACCCACTCATATTGCAAAATCGTTCGAAGCCGTAATTGGAAGTATACATCTTGGAAGTATACAATTGGAAGTATACAATTGGAAGTAGTACATCTATTAATCTTTGACAATTAGGCAGTAATAACCATTTTATGAAAGACGTCGGTATGAGTTTTTCAGTGTGTATGAGTTATTCAGTGTGTACTATGTGTGCGTGTGTGATTAATTTGGAGAAAGGAGACCACCCTTGCACATAGATTGAATCTGTACGCGCAAATCTCGCATAATATAATCAAAGGTATGATCAAAACCGCATAGTAAGAGCTAAACTCCTAGCAGTACTTTATACGGGCTTTTGCAACCTTCCCACATTTCTTAAAGTCCCATTGCAACTTTGCAGCACAGCCCGTCGCGCACAACAGTGATAATAGGGAGACATGTTATACTGTTATACTGTTTAACAGTCAGTAGGTAGATAAGGGAAACCTGTTCTGACATGATAGCACATCTTACTACACCGGATATATCAGCCAAGATGGAAATGATATCGATTTTATCATCCATTTTGCCACAAATTTTCTCCTGTCACAGATTATACCTACATCAATACCAAAATTAAATCAAATTCAATCGATTTAAATTAAATCAAAAATAATGTCACTGGGAATCTCAACATCCATTAACACGACATCTTTTTCAGAAGAGATGACAGTTTGCCTTGTCCCAAAATTCGATCGGTTTTGCTCTGAGATACAAAGGTTCAATCACTTTATGGATTTATTACTTTTCATAGCGGAGCAATGTTCCTCTTTTGCTGATATGTTAAAATATATGAAAAGCTTCGAAAGGGATAGTCTCGCAAAAGAATTTGGAAAATTATTCGGCCAAGTTAGTATCCAACTCTCTAAAACGATAATAATTATTAATTATTGAACATTGATGCTGTGTCGTAAATCCTCCAGCGTGAGTAAACAGGTTTTGAAGTTGTACATTACCTGTATAGGTACCTGCAGGATGTGTCAAAAGTGGATCAAAGTAAACGTCCATATCTCAGCTTCTGTTGGGAGTTTCCGGATGAAATTTGGAGGTGTGCTATGTATCGATGACAAGTTTTTGCAAAAAATTCAAGTCCCAGACGAGTGTACCGAATGTGTCATAGGTAGTCAATCAATAACTGGCGTCACTGAGGCGGGCGTGTATATCAATATGAATTTGTACTCTTTATGTAGCGATATTGTTTACACACACACACACACGCACGGTATTGCGTATCACCGTGTACTATAGGAACTGTGCTGCTGTTTGTCGCTATTTTGTGTTACATAAATGCGTATATCTTTTTGAGCAAACTCGATGAAATTTTCAGGATATTACGGGCAATATTAGGCCTTCATGACCCTGTTGAGAGCTAACGTTTTCGAGGCTCAGAAACGGAAAATCCACATTTTTCGAGCTAGGGACTTGAAAATTATTTTGCAAAACTTATTACCGATACCTAGCACACCTCCAAATTTCATCCTGAAACTCCCAACAGAAGCTGAGATATGGACGTTTACTTTGTTCCACTTTTTTGACACACCCTGTATAAGCCTGATTGAGTATATTAGCTTTATAGAGTTATAATCGATTTTACACTACCTAATAAAGATCGTTTTTCAGCATCATATGAATCTCTTCGAAAGCATATTCAAAAATCAGACAGAAATGAATAGTTTCCTGCTCCTCTGCATTTTACCAGATTTTCGGTTACCTGAAAAAAGCGTAAAAAAGTGCAGTATTGTTTTATTCGAATTCTTCAAAAAACTATCTCCAGAAAGGTGAGTTGATCTACACATGCCGTAATACCTACTGGAGCAGTTCATTACAATCAACATTTCAAGAGCCTCTTAGTACAGATAATTACAAATTGGAAATATCTATTCTTTCATAGAATAGAGATTTCCCATACTTTATATCTATAGAGAGAACTCGTCTCTATGGATATGAAAAAAATAATTCATTCTCATTTCTGGTACCTAACTTAAGAACTTCAGGACAGAGGAGATTATTTGGTCAATGGAGAGAATAAACAAGCTTATAAAGTTCCATCGTGGAAATGTCCCATTATTAATTCTCTCACTACACGCCCTGAGCCTAAAACTGGATGGGTGTGATATGAAGCATAGTCAACATCTCTCTATTCTCTCAAAAATACCTCTGTGAGAAATTTTCATCTAATCATTTGATCAGGTCGCACACATCACATTGCTTTACCATTTAATTTACCGGATGGTTATTAATAAGAATGATAAATTTCGATTACTTATTGGTACCCAAAGAGCTAAAGTTGTACCTAATTCCCTTTTCAGAGATGTTCATTTCTTTAAAAAATGCAATGGCCACCTATATGATGCGTTACTTGATAGATGTCTTCCTTATGCTGACATCAACGCCCTGGCTTTTTTGATCAATGCTCGTTACAATCTATCCTATTCAAAGATAATCAAATGTATTGAAAGCTGGGACCTATCATCCTTGAGAAAAATGGAGGTAAGTCTGGTATTCGGTAAGACGTTGAGTGAGTTGTGTGTTTTTCCCACACTTTTCGTATTATTTCGCACTATTTCGTGTTATTTCATCCTTGTATCTTATTATTATCCCTCACTATTATCGTATTATCTGTCCGGTTGTCTGTCCGCCTGTCCCTCCGGTTGTATGTCACTAAATGGAGTGTGTAGCAGTGTTGCACATGCTGATTTTGAGCTAGAATGCCCGTTGCCATGGACACTTGCTAGGGTCGGGGCTACGGTCAGCGTTATGGTCGGGGTAAGGGGTAGGGTCGGGGTTAGGATTTTAAGCTGAGTGCGACTTGATACCTACTATCACTGAATGTGTGCAGTTGCCGTTTCTAATGGGGATTAAGTCACGTGAGACAGCAGTTATTAGGGCGGTTCACATCAATTGTACAACTGATATAATCTATAATTGATATGATAAGTTGTAGGTACAATTGCTGCGAAATCTTCTACTCTTCTACAATTGATAGGGTGAGCTACCTATGTAATTGATACGATAAGCAATACAATTGATACGATAAAGATTGGTGTAGTCTGCAGTACTGCTTGCTTTATGATATCGGATCTTGTCGCGATAAGGTTGCAGGAGCTGCAGAGTCGGGTAATCGGGTATTTGTCAGATAGCACTAGCAAGCATTGTACTTTCTTATCGAATCGATTGTAGAAGTTATCCTATCAATTGAATGGAAATTCCGAACCATTAGTCCGATACAACCAAGCTTCTCACAAACCATCACGGAAGACACTATACCTGATGTTAGTCGGGTAATCGGGTTATCGGGTAATCGGGTAATCGGGTAATCGGGTAGTGGTATTTGAAATTCCAACTTGGTACCAAGGAGTTCCACGGCCCTCCTATAGTTCATTCAGCATCAGAAGCAGTCAGTTAGCAAAAATAACCGAGGCACAATGTTTAGAACACGAAAAAAGAACAACTGCAATAATGGGTGTGGTCGAAATGAGGTTGGGTGTGATCCTAGAGACTTGGGAACGGCATCAAACGAAATGCTTTTCTACGGTTTATGTTTGAGTAACTAGGTTTCAGATCGCTAAAAGTAGAGCATCAGGGTCAAAAATCGATTTTACCTGTATAAGAATGACACAAAAACCGGGCGTGGCTCGGTGGAGGGGTCAAACAATCGACAATCGGCCCAAAATTTTTTGTGTCTGTTATTGAGCCCTCGGGTCAACTTTCTAGCTTTGTCTTCTAATTATTTGTGGAAAAAAAATGTTGAACCACACTGTGATGTAATAATATATAATCTCAAACTTTCTCGTTGAGCAACTATATACTAACATACTATGTAATATACTATGCAATATAATATACTAGGTATGTACAATAATTTCACATTTTCCAGCCACAAGATACGAAGAAAACTTTAGATATAATCTTCCAACATCTTCTTGATCAAACGTAAGTCTTGGCTAAGTTTCGCTGCAAGTTCACAAAGTCCCTCATACATTGATATCATTCAATTTTCGGTAGATGCATTCATCCGACAAACTCATCCGAGTAACAGATTGCCATGATCTGCGGCATAGCACCGAATAAATGAACTGTTGTTGAGTATGTACGAACCATTTATCATTGGATCATTGGACTAGGTATAGGCTTTTGCAGGGACCGTGCTGATATGACAGACGATTTAAAAAAACTATTCGAGAGCATCAAACGAGAAGTGCCCAATCATGCTGATAAAAATTCAGCGATTATATTCCTTTATGGCCACATTTATAACGTCTATTTATTGTGTGCTGTGACATGGAATAAAGCTGTGGATCATGATGATTATGACATTTGTGTCATGGAAAAGCTTGATGTAAGTGATATACATAATGTAATATATACATTTTTCAGTTGAGTGAATTTGTTTTACATGGCGCAGCTGTGCATTTAGAAATATCGTATATTTGAATTGCAAGTCATTATCCTAAAGTTCAATTTAGTTCTGTTTATATTCTAAATTCATGATATTATTCATCACTCAATTAAGTTTTCATCACAGGTTTATTGGTGGACTGCGTTATACCGTAGAATGGAGAATATTATAGTAAAGATGAATGAAAATGAAGTGATTGAAAGCAGAAAATCAATGGAAATGGAAATCTTATTGTCTAAATTTGAACGATATTTGCTTCGAAAGGAAGTGAGTTTGGGAGTTTTTCAAGTTTTCAACGACACTGGGTTACATGAAAGTGTTATATACCTACTCGAAAACCCGTCAAGTGGACGTGATACACTACCTACCCATCGGAAACGACAACAGAACGTTACTTTAGAACGACAGCTAAACATAACCTATTTCCACGATCCAACGTACTTATTTGAAACAAAATTTTATAAAGGATTAATTTTTCACTATTTGGCCATTTCTTCAAATAAGCACGAAAATGATGCTTGCCCCGTTGCATGACTTTCATCAATCGTTTTAATTTGCTTAGCGTATTGTTGTTGCAATCACACCGTATTTTGCGTGAGTCAAAAAGAACAACAACTCGTGAGAAATTTGACCGTTGCTGGAATCAGAACCTACTTGCATTCATCCAATCAACAAAAACTACAACGTTATCAAAGCACCGTAATTGAATTTTCAGTTCACTATTCAGTAGATTTCAGTTGAAATCTACACGTGCGACACTGCAACACACTCCATTTCGTGACGAACTTACAACTGGACGAACAAACAAACCAACAGCCAAATTATAATATAGACTTGGGAGCCCGTCAAGAAGTAATGATAAGCATCAATGTATCAGATGCATTACCCAACACCGACCAAACGTCGATTGCAGCAGTAATAATCCCAGATTCCAAATCAAGAGGCTACAACTGTTTGCACGTGCAACCTTCCCACTATATCAGTATGTCATATTCCCATAGCAACATGCACGCGATAAGGTTAGCACGTCATCCAATGTGTGCAATGATTCAGTGCGAAACAAAAACATATCATGCGAGAGCAATGTAATCCAAAAGCACCATAAGAAATGAGCATGCAGACTTCTCCTTTTTGCACGTGCAACCTTCCAACTGTACTTCTAATTCCCATAGCAACATCCACGCACGAAAAAAATAGAGATTACTCATACGTAATATGCACTTTCCAATTTTCATCATTCATTATTCTAAATCATCCCAGGATAAGGCAAAGCAAGTGATGGTTGAAGCAACCGATTTCTTAGACGAAAGTGTTTATCCAAAGAGAATGGTCAACCTAGTTATCGAAAACTTTCAAAATTACATTATTGGATACTTAAGTAATAATCGGAATGTTATCATTAATCTTTTTGTCAGAAACAAGGCATTCAAAAATGCATTGGCAGAAATTCTGATTAGAAGATTCCCTAACGGAATTGTTCACAGACATTTGATGAAATCAAACCCATCTGATCAACTTTTCTTTCCCTGGGAAGAAGTGTTAGAAATTCAAGACTTCCACAGCAATCCTGTTGTTTCTGATGCTAGGGAATTGCTCGAGAAGACATATTCTGATTTGAGAGACGGGAAAATAAAACTGGGTTTACTCAGAACGCTAATTGATGACAATAATCGATTCTATCCTCGGCTATGTATTTTGATAGCAAAGGTTTCGAAAAACTTGCATATGGACGAAATAGAGGTTTGTTAGCTTTTATACTAGGCAGATCGCAAAAATGCGACTCCCATTTCGCATGATCAACTTAGGAAAGGACAACCAACAATTAATTGAACTGTACTGTATGTATTATCAGAGTCATTGACATCCTGCACGGTGCGTGTGAGAGTTTGATTCCAAATTAAACTATTAAACTATTAAACTGGAACCTGATTCAAACACGCACCATGCACTAACGCTGCGTTAGTGCATGGTGCGTTAGTAACGCACCGTGCACTAAATACTTAAATACTAGGTAATTAGCTACCTAAGCTGGGCAGTTCGAGCTTAGACCTATCATATTCTAGTGTCTTATAGTCTTGGTAAACGACCTTGGTCGCTTAAATCAACCATATTCTATTGGCTGCAGTTTATTACCCAATTTCCATCTAACCAATTAGGTAGTTTGATAGGTATTATTAAATGGCGGGAAATATATCATTATTTTCATGTAATGTGCTTTCCCACAGGACACCGGACGTAGAGCCGTACATAATTTGAAACAATTTCATATGATTCTTGAAAATTGCAATCTTCTGATCGAGTCATTTGAAAAAACAACAGGTTTGTTAGAGTAGGTATTGATTTAACAGAATGTGTACAACTGAGTCTGAAGAATAGCTCCTCAAGTCATCATTTTATCTAAAGCTTATACCAGATGTTTCAAGTTTAAAGTATTTTATCTTTCTAGATTGTAAGGAAGAGCTGCCTCATTTGCAACTCAAAGACTATAATAATTTCATCATCGAAGATATTTGGACATGCGGATTGGATGTTGAACAACCAATAATGTTGAAGAAAATGGGACACTTCAGTGGAATCACGGATGAGCAGTTGCGAATTATTCCGTTTGCTAGATCGTTATGTTTCAGCAACCTTTACAGCTCTATTTTAAGGAGAAATATGTGTAATCTAGACACATTGGCATTTGACAACTCAGTAGTAAATCTTGTCGCGGGGGCTCTTGATCCTACCATTTCGAAACTGATTAATATCTTGAAGGACATAAAAACTGAAGTTATAACTCAAGAAAAGATGCGGACCTTGTTCTGCTTTGAAGATGGATCATACGAATCCTTCCATCAAGTCAGGGAAGAACTGACCACCATTTGTGATTTACTCCACGACGACCTTGGAGAAGGGATCCGAGAGAATACTTTCAAGAAGATAAGGATAAACTTATCAGACTTCCACCTTGCATTTCGGTGTTTAGATGCTATCAAAAGAACATTAAAGATAACCTCGTCATGGGGACGCGTTGAGACACTACGCCAAATGGTGAACGAACTTACCTTACGTATTAAACTATGATTAAAATAAACTCAAGTAGGTACCTACTCAAGAAATATTGATTTTAAAAATCTAACACACAACTGAATAATTAATTGCAGGTTTGTAATGCAGAGCGTGCAGCACCACTTTCAGCGATAGATTCAACTCTTGATGTTGAGTTCTTTTTCAAAATCAGGGATTCCCATGCGTTAATTTCTGGATTCGAACAAAGTGAAGAACTCATCAGCTGGATAAGGGATATTGCCTCAGGTTTTTTGTGATAGGCTCAGTTTAGGGTTTCAATTAGTAATACTGTATATACTACCTTTACTACGACTATAATGCAACAAATTTATGATTTCGTATCGATAGTTACAGTTGGCACCTAACAACCTATTGAGGTTGAAGAAGTTACGTTCGAGTCCTTCCCGAAGCAAACTTATTATAAAAAATCACTGTAAAAATCGCTAAAGCCTAGGTATAATTCTGACTTTATTCTTTTTCGGAGAGGACCCCACGATCAATGACAATTCAATGAACTGTAGGAGCAACTTTTTCAGAGGTCAACGACATAACAACATTCATTGATCTCGCCAATACTTTGGAAGATGCTGCAACCTCAGATAGGTTATCAGGCCTGCACAAGTTCATCATCGGAATCTGGCCTCTTATCTTCGAGATTGATGAGTTCGCGACATTTGATGAATTCCAGACAGCTTTCAACAAGATGATTGAATATGTCGAGGATGATAGTCAAATCACTAAAACCTTGGTTAGTGGTGATAGCTTTCCAATTTAAGAATTAACCTTATGAAGGGGGAGTGCAACGTGCATTGAAGTCAGTATTTGGAAAAAAACCAAAAGCTGAAATTGACATTATTAATGTACAAAAATGCACATCACTGCAAATTACTTGACTCAAGAAGTAGTGTTTTTAGCTTCAAACTCAAGAAGTAACATCTGTAGCTCCAACCTTAATATAGTAATATGTATGTCTTCTATCTAGTCTGTAGCACCAAACAGGAGAAGTAGTATTGGTAGCTCCAAAAACGAGAAGTATTATCGCTGGCTTCCAAAATATTGAGAAGTAGTATCCCTAACTCAGTAACTCATAGATCACAAATTAGTATCTCTAGCTCCTGGAGCTCCCGATTGAAGAAGTAACTTATCCCTTTTCCCTAACTTCCAACTCGACTAGTAGCGTGTCTAGCTTCAAACTGAAGAAGAAGTACCTATACTATCGGTATCTCCCAACTCGAGATGTAGTATCGCTAGCTCCCAACTTGACGAGTAGTATCGCCAGCTTTTTACTACTTTACTAGAGACGTAGTATCGCTATAGCTCGCAACTAGAGAAGTAATATTGCTAGCTCTCAGCTCGAGAGGTATCATCAGTTGCTACCTCTCAACTTGAATAGTGGTGTCGTATAATGTATATCTCCCAACTATATTTCAATCCATAGTCGCCTGTCAAACTGACAATCAAAACATGCCATGAACTTTGTTAAGGGTGATCCGGCAATCGAATTTTCACTTCCATAGGTAAAGACTCAGATGAGCTGAATTATATACTCACTTAAAAAAAACATGTGCATTAATGTCGGCATTTGAAAAATAGCGAAACTGACATCGACATTAATGCACATAAATGCATATTAATGCACGTTGCACTTACCATCTTTATGACAACTAGGTATAGATAACTATCTGTAAAATTTGGGTTGCATTATTGGTAGACCAATAATGTGATGATTCGGTTGTGAAACTGTCAAAGGACATAGTAAGATAGTAGGCATTTTCTTCCGCAGAAAGATGCAACTGAAAACTTGAAATGGTTCAAAGAGATGCATGAAATGCAGACAGACACGACAAAAAGCTCCATCTCACAATTTGAGCTTATGCGTTCTTGTGGAGTTTTCATTATAGGCTCAATACAGAGTCGTGCTGAGTCTTCTGACTTCTTCAAAGAGGTATAACGGCTCCTCAAAATTGATGAACAACCCACCCTAATTATTTTTCAGTGTAGCATAGCTAGGCATCTATTCATTCAACTCAGTTACGATGTTGCTAACATCTAGATATTTGTAAATTATCAAACTGTCTTCAGTGGAGTATGAATGCCTTGATGAGTGCTGAGATTACATCCCCAACTGGTGAAGTTAGACAATGGAAGTACAAAGACCTCAAAGAGCTCAATGACAAGCTTGTTCTCATTAGTGGAGAACATGACAAAGTTTACACCTTTACTCAGGTAAGGAATTAATTTCGTGATATCTATGCAGGCATACAGTATGATACGAAAGTACAAACAGGAAAAATTTTGCACAGTTCTTCTGTAGCATTTTTGTATCTGTTTTGTTTTCAATGACTGCTGATATTATCCTTCAAACGTTGTGTATGAATCACGATGATCCATCGGTAGTACATTAGTACATTGAGAGTTGGCGATGCTCAATGACCTATTGTACAATTAAATCTTCAGAATTTTTCTAGTATTTGTGTTACCTATAGCTACAGGACCTGTTTGTAATGTGTACCTATCATAGTCTATAATTCTACAAATAACGTCCTCTTTTATTATTTGACAGGTTTTTGGAAAGCTAACACAGATTTGTGAAACATTCAAAGAATTGAATGAATGTGGTCACAGGGATTACCTAATATGGGAAGAACGTTATCATTTTATGGACCCAGAATCAACAGTTAAGATCGTTGACCGTCATTTTCGCCAGCTTCAAGAAGAGGCATGTTCCTACTCCATTCAAGGGTTGAAAATTTGAGTCTGCGAATTTCCTACATAACCTAAACTTTTCTTTTGCTTTTTCACATAATTTTAATTTACAACAAGTAATTTATCTCTTTTATACACTTTCTTCAATCATACACATCTACATTCTGCAGCTGGTAGAGGAGAGGAGGCGGATCGAGTCCTGTATCAAACAGTTCAAGCCGCTCATGAACTATACGTATCTGCAACTGCTATACCTGAGATACCAGCTGAGAAAGATTATGAGCACCCCTGCTCCAGATCCCTCTTATCGGCAAACACTCATCCTTCTACGAACTATTAATCCTCAGGTGAAATAAAACTATAATTTAGTCTATTCAGTAAACGGAGCATGAGCACCAGTCCGGATATTAAAAATGGTTTCCACCTGATTTTGAAGAAAAAATGAAAATCCGAGACATTCTAATGAGCAGCACGTCTTGGACAGTTGCGTCGTTGTATCACGCTTGTATATACCGATATCGAGTCAGTATCACCACACAAACTGTATTGCACACAGTATTGCACAACAACTGTGTTAAATATATGAGGGAAATTTCCATGAATATCGATGCAAATGTATGACCTACAGACCTACTGAGCTAATACCCCTAATACAGTAATACATAGGTAAAATTATGGCAGTCATGATGATAGGTATAACTAATCGTTATACTATCTTCATGACCTATAACATGCTTTTGTGTGCTTCAGATCACACTTGATATTGTTGCTGAAGAAGTCAGACGTCGATGCTCTTTTGAAGAAATTATGTGAGTTCCAAGTTATCATTTTTGGTTGAAAAGCCCTTCAAGAGAAACAGCCACTCTTCCGTCTTCAACCCAATGCTTACTGTTTACATGCTCTGTAACCGGCGATTGGTTTACAGAGGATAAGAGTATAAGCATCGGGATTTCAAATATGATAAAACAGTAGGGCTCCTATTTGTTATTGGAATATTATAGTCAAAAACAATTGAAATTGTTTGGGTTTCNATATATTAGGGCTGGCAAGCGCGTTTTTGAAAACACGCTGAATGACTTCACCACTACTTTGGGAGTTCATATCACTTCGAACATGCACTGCCCTCGGCCCTTCGGGCCTCGGGCAGTGCTCCCGGCCCTACGGGCCGGGACCACGCCCATTTTCTTTCCGTGGCTGCGGGCGCTTGCCAGCGCCCTGATTTGAATATATCAGGAATCATTATCTCGTTTAAAATTGCTTTCACCAGATTGTCAATTGAAGAACTGGGAGAGGTGCTCAACAAGATGCATGTTATGGTGGAAGGAGACACTTCAGCTTTAACGAACATTCTCCGTCAGGGAAATGTTACCTTGTTAAAGGTTAACAGCAGGGAAGTGATTAGGTGTGTTCTTTCACTTTACAGACTAATCGGGCGTTCTCCTACCCCTGAGGAAGTACTCTGCTGCACAAACAAAACCACAGAGCAAGAACTAAGTGTGTTCCTCAGAAGAACGATATTTGGGAATGATTTTCGTCTAGTGAACTGTCTTGTGGGTCCAGAAAAGCTGACGTACCAATTGAATCGTCACTTCATTGAATATTACGAGTTCTTGTTGAGGGATAATATGAATACCCAGCCACAGTTCTTCCTCGTCATTATTACAGCCGAAAATGCTCCAAGTGAAATTGCATCGACATTTGTTCAAGGCCAAAGACAATTCGTGCCTGCCCATACTCAGCATATAATTGAGTTCACGGCAAGGTGCATTCTCTTCAATGATGAGTGTATTTGTGATGCTGAAAGACTTTCTGGTAGGATAATTCAATCGGAAAGCTCAGGAAATGGCAAGTCACGTAAAGCAGCTACGATCCATAGCGAATTTGATGAACACTATCAGTTTCATTCAATCCCGATCCACAACTTAGACTGTGATAGAAATATTATTGTCCGGGAATTTCTTGAGAAAAACATGGATTGCCATAAAAATGTGATATACTTAGTGGAAATTTCTCCTTCGGTTTTTGAAGGTGCTGACATTTTCATATTCGAGGTAAGATTAGACAGGAAGGTATCGCTATTACCTGCCTATGTGATACGTAACATTGATGCTTGAGTCAGGCTTAGCCAGTAATCACTACCTAATCAATATACTTAAACATACTAACATGCTACTTATAAAATTTGTCACACTTTCACCGTGTGAAATTGTTATTGCAATTCTCAATAATAAAATATAGATATATCCACAGTCACAATTATTGACTTCAGCTGGTGGTACTGCGAAAGTTATCAGACAGTTCAGGAAGGGTTTTTCGACCTGCAAGGAATGATTACCTCTTGGTGGAAGGTCTATTCACCAATGCTAATTTTATGGGACGCTTTGCAGTGGATGTTACCACCTTTCTCCCTTATTACAATTGCCTGAGCCCTCGACAGTCCCTCGACATCCTCAAAACTGGACAACACCCAGGACTTAACCAGATTGCTCTGGATGTTAGTACAATAGTACACCTCAGCTTATAAGACACTTACTAATTACTATTTTTTGATTTAGAGGCCCTTATATTAAATGTTTATGTTCTATAATAACGGTAAGGAGCCACTAGCCAATTTGATTTACCATTATACTAGGTAGACATGAGGAGGCATGCCTTAATACGTTAGGGAAGTCCTTTTCAATGTATGACGATCAAAATTTATTCAGAGAAAGCAATTCGTAAAGGAAAACTGGCAAAGAGTCTTTCAGTATCTCCATTACTACCAACATCATCACCAATCAATCGAAGAATTCAAGTTCGACATAGCATCTGTAAGTGAATCAGTTACCTATGAATAATAAGTTCGTAAACAATATTCCACTCTTTCATCAGAATATAGGAAGGTAACTGATTACTAGATATTATTAATTTGTTTTTTATCAATAATTATGGATATCGTGCTTTTTTGGAGTTTGGGAGCCGCCCGCAGAATATCTGTACTGCAAAATGACGTGCACCTACCTACTTTCATAGCATAATAGTAGTTATTTTTTGCAATGACCTTATGGATGTTATTTTTTCAGGTTCTAACTGAGCCTGGACATGAAAGGCAGTGCATTGAGACTTTTCTTCAATATATAGTCCATATTCCCGATCCTTCTTGGAGAGAACTTGATAACTTTGTTCGCTTCTTAGATACTCAACTACGTTACTTTGAGCTATCTGACTTTACAAAAGAAATTGTAGCTCAAGAACTGGGGTCTGAGTTCAATAATTTTGTCGTGAAATTTCTGATCAAGATGAGTGAGGAATTTGCTACCCGGTCCATCAATATAAGCGAGGGCTCAGATGTGCTTGAGAATCACCGACTGCAAAAGCTTTGGGATAAAACCTTCCACCCCTATCTATTTTTTGAAGAAGAAGGACATTGCATTTCGTTCATTGGATTTCGTATACAGCCTCCAGGCAATTTGATGGATGTTGTTACAAACGAGATTAAGCAGGAAAATTTCATGAGTCAGGAGTTGCTTGGGCGTTTGTACAGACAAGAAATAAAGTTTGACCATTCACTGAAAGACTACACCACAGAGTTGCTCTTAGAAAAGCTCTGTACTATCCTAAATCTAAGAAGAGACATGATAAACCCAGCAGCAGGTTGAGATACAGATTTTATACTTAGTATAATACCTACCTACTACTCTACTACCACTAATCACTATACGATACCTTAAGTACCTACTATCACTTTACTACCCCCTTCTTAGTCCAACCAAGTCACTGACCACTGCAACAAACATTGTTACAGATTATCAGCTGACTCTAGACAACTCAATTAAGATCGTTGCAATTCATATGAGGATGAGATCCAACATACCTGTTGTTATCATGGGAGAAACCGGATGCGGTAAGACAAGGTTAGATTTTTGAGATGTAATTTTTGAATAATGACTTTGTATCGGTGTTTTCAACTTGGACATGAGTTAAATGTAACTCATCAAAATTAGTTTCCATGTTTCAGATTGATTGCTTTCATGGCCGATATTATAAAACAAAGTATTCTCAACAGTCATTTCACTGATGAGGATCGACCTCTTGATATTGAAAATCTAATAACACTTCGTGTTCACGGTACGGTATACCGATATTATACTGATACTTATTGGATATAGCTGTCCTAGATTATAAACTTATAAAGTTACCAATGAAATTACACCATCTATAGCTGTTCTCAACTTTTATAGTGATAAGAAGTGTTGTTATTAAGTTTAGTGCTTTCATCAATCATCATTTTATGGTCGACAATAGTCATGTTGTCACAGTCAATTGGTTTATCGCCCGCCATCAACATTTTTTGTGATTCAGGTGGAATAACATCTGAAATGATCAGAGAATGCATAAGAGAGGCCGAAGCTCATGCCTGCAGGAATCGACAAATTTCTGATCGACTGGAAACCATAGTTTTCTTTGATGAAGCCAACGCAACTTCCGAAGTAGGTTGCAAAATTGCACCCTCCCTATAATAAAATTATGACTTGATATCATTATACCTACTCAAAACTAGTTTTCTGCATTTCTTTATCAATTCAAGATTCCATCTGCTGTTGATACCTACTTCCGTATAGTTATTTCACAGTGACGAATTGTTTTTTCATTCTTGTACCTATCAGATCGATCTGATTAGGGAGATCATGTGTAATCACACGATTGAAGGAATACGGATTAACTCCTCCCTGCGTTTCATTGCTGCAGTTAACCCTTACAGAAAGCATACACCAGTAAGTATCATCAACTTTTTGTCGTCTTTAATATTAAGTGCCCATATTGATAAGTGCCCTTAATATTGGAGAATCAACATGGTACCGTATTACCAAGCAAATCTGAGGCATTGATTCAAATCTTTAGAAGCCATGAAAACCTAACGTTTTGATTTTTCATTCATGTAGGCGATGATAAGCCAGTTGAAAAAGGCAGGTTTAGGTTACCAAACCCATGACAACGCTGTCTTTGATCGTATCGGTGATATTCCACTCAGAGAAGTTGTTTATAGAGTCCACCCATTGCCACCCTCGCTAAAGCCTCTTATATGGGACTTTGGTTCCATGGACAATTGTACAGGTGCTTTCCTAGTGCATTGTTAAATACCTAACATTGACTATTGTTAACGTAGGTATACTCATGTATTTTGATAAATTTTGCATTCTCGTGTTATTCCAATTGAAAATTAAACATCCTACGGTACCTATATAATATATATCGATGCATCGATGCATCGATACGCCGAACAGAATAACACGAAATCACTGTTATACCACATATTATCTTGAAAGCTATATCTTGGAAAATCAGATAAAGTAGGCAGTTATTTATGGCATAAGTCCGTTTGCCACTTTGGCCAGGCGCNCCCTGGCAATGATGGTAAACGGAGTTTTATGGAATTAGAGTAGCGCTAGACCCGCGCCAAACCAGCGCAAGACCAGCGCCAAACATGCGCTAGACTGGCATAAGACCGGCGTTAGATCGGCGTTATCCCTGCATAAGACTAGCGCCGGACCAGCGCTACACCCGCGCTACACCCGCGCCAAACCAGCGCATAACCTGCGTCAGACCGGCATTAGACCGGCGTTAGACCGGCATTAGACCGGCGTTAGACCGGCATTAAACCGGCGCCAAACCTGCACAAGACCGGCGCCAAACCTGCATAGACCGGCGTTAGACCTGCGTAAGACCGGCGCCTGGCCAAAGTGGCAAACGGACTTATGCCCGTTATTTAACTTACAACAAACTACGGCTTATTTAGAATAGTGGTTGCCCTATTATTTTAACTTCATAGCATTATCTATCGCGTCATGTACCTATGCATGTACTTATGCAATCAAACTTTCCAGAGAAAAAGTATATCCAGCTGATTGTGAAATGTAAGTTGGCCGATATGTCAATACAAGAAGAGTACCTCAATGGCCTGGTGGATATCATATCAGGCTGTCAAGACACATTGAGACGAAGGACGGACCAGTGTAGCTTCGTTTCACTCCGAGATGTCAATAGATTCATCGAGGTGTTTTCTTGTCTCATACAATATGATAACCTCATACGTCATGGAAAACTACTGAGGACTACAATGATTAACCATCTCACAGATTTATCCTCCTTAGGTTTTCAAGTGGTTCCTCACGATGATACCAATACTGTGTGAAGTAGCTGCTGAGCAAGGTCAGGTTGCGGAGGAATGCTCTACAGTCGTCCAGGCTGCCGTTAATGCTATCGGAGTGTGTTATTACGTCAGGATAGCGGATAGGAGAGAATACATCAACACAGTCGCATCATTCTTCAGGTATAATAATTGTGTACGTAATACGCATGTGTCCTTATGTCCGTTTGTCTGTGTGTGTACTGTGTGTGTCTGTGTGTGATATATGTGAGTGGGTGTGTCTGTATGTGGGTATGTGGGTGACGTCTGTCTGTGAAAAGACCCCAGGGAAATGGCAGTTTTAGAGTGGACATGTATTGCAAGTCTTGTTCGTCCGCACAGGCACCCATTCCCCTCTTTCACCGGACATGAGCTATCTAACATGATTGTGAGGACCCAGCAAGTGCTCCTACACGAACTTCTGCACAATGGCGGCGTCGATTTTGCTGATGTGGCAGAGAACGAGGCTCTCAGAGAGAATATTTTCATGATGGTTAGTGTGATGTTGCCTTAGCAATAGCAGTGCTGTTTTTAGAGGGATGTTGTTATGTAACCACATGCATCAAAATATTCTCATTAGTCATGATACCTGCTGCTATGATAGGTGTTGTAATCATCGCTTTTGTTCAGGTTGTTTGTATCGAGCTGAACATACCACTCTTCATTGTGGGTCATCCAGGGAGTAGCAAGAGCCTTGCCAAACTGATCGTCAAAGCCTGCATGTCTGGTTTATCGTCCAGATCAAACCTCCTAGCACACTTGTGTCAGATAACGATGATTTCATTTCAGGTATTGATAGCTAAACCGGTATATGAATTTGTTATGACTGTCATCTTCACTTCACAGTCCAAGTCTTACCCGTCCACAGTCTTATTATGCTAGACTTGGCAGTCAACGTTTGACTGCCAGTCCTTTGCACTGTGCTCATACAAGCTAAGAGGAGTGTTGTATTTCACTTCTTACAACTGTTTCGTTAGTGTAATGTACGAATGATGGAGTTTCTAAAATCTTACTAAAATCTTATTAACAGGCACATGTTTTGTTATGTTAGACTGCCTCTGACAGTCAAATTTAGCCGGCTTTTTGACTGAGTGACTGCACATGATATAACGGTAAACTCGCTAGAAAATGCGGTACAATTCCTCAGTTTTCATTTCACAACAATGGCAGTAGGTAATAGGTATTATAGTAACTTTGTAGCTAGACTGCAGGTTTTGCCACAGAAGTGATACCAATTCACGATATTCCCATATTCATAATATATGATACACCTAGACCGTATGAAATGTAATATTTGACACTTTTATCTAAGAATCCATGAAAGTAGAACAATTTGACATAGGGGACTAGTTTGAGTAGAAAAATGTGAGAAATTGAATTAGGTATTCTATTCTTAGTAACTATACATATCAAATTTGATCGTCATAAGTAGTTCTTTTATGTTTTAATTAAACTTAACAACACTACGTATTCTAATAATCTCCTAAATGCGATTCAGTGCTCGCCTCAATCAGAGGCTGAAGGAATCGAGAAGACATTTGCGGCAGCGGAGAAGTTTATTTCTGAGAGTACTGATAAGAAACACCGCCGGTATGTCACAGGATACAAACAAGTTTACATCGCTGTAGTCACTGCAAAATTTTATTGCAAAATGAAGGACTGAAAGCATAAGGAATAAATTTGATACCTAAATTATCTTGAACATATACCAATGATTAAAATGGCATAACACCGTCAGAGTTATGCCTGTAGTTGTCCTTGACGAGATTGGCCTAGCTGAAGATTCCAAGAAGATGCCGCTTAAAGCTCTCCACTCCCTTCTGGAAAATAATGGACTCTCTGATCACACAAAAATTGGATTCATAGGTTAGCGTGGATTCCTGTTTTCAAGACGTTACCGTTCATTATTAGATTATTGATGCGAAACGTTAACGCGTTAACCCTTTACTTGCAGGGATTTCCAACTGGGCGCTAGACCCAGCAAAGATGAACAGGGGATTGTATGTTACCCGACAAGAGCCCGACCTCGAGGAATTGCAGTTTACTGCCCTACAGATATGCAAAGCGAATATGCGTGATAAGGTCCACTTGATTTCTTCTTTTCGATCACCTATCTGCAGTATTCTCCAGCCCCTGATAGATCTATCCTTTGCTTACTGATCTGAATTCTCTACATGTAAATAATGTGATTTGAGCAATCACAATATGGTTTATTAATACCTAATGTTTCTCGAAAAGCCGTACTGATATTAATCATATCATGTATGAATTCCAACAGTTGAAGGGACGATTGTACAAGGTTGCTGAAGTGTACAGCGAGATATACCGAGAGTATAACACCACAGACTCGAGGTCGTATATTGGACTCCGAGATTTCTACTGTCTGGTGAGTTGCACGGACAGTGTACATTCCATCCAGGATCGATACGAATCAAGACACTGCAATAATGCGATCTTGTTGTGACCATTGTTTATCTCAAAATGATTGGCAATTTGTCGAATTTTTTTCATAAGTCAATTAGGTCATTCGTGGTGAGGTCATGATGTTCATTGAATCGCTAAAGTACAATACAAGACCTGTCCCCATTTCTGTTATATAATGCTGTGTATAATGCTGCAATTCATTCACGACTGTGTGTCTCAGGTGAAGCATATGTGCAGAAGGGCTGAGGATAAGGAGGCTGATCTATCAGATGGCGACGTACTTAACAGTGTGTACAGGAACTTTGGTGGCATTTGCCGTGAAGCAAGCGAAAATGTCATCAGGGCATTCCGGCGTCATTTCAATGTGCGACCTCAATTTATTCCGACAACTGTTGATATGATCAATGACAACCTGCGAGCGACAACTTTGGCTAGGTAAGAAGGAAGGGTGATAACTTGAGAAGGAGCTTCTTTCATACAGTAGCTTCGTTAGTAATGCTCGATAGTTTACTCGATAGTTCACTCCCATCTTCTCTACTCCTTTGTCACAGTCTCTTATTATTTCATAATCCACGGCTGTTGCAGCGGGAGTCGTTATCTCTTGATCGTTACGCCTACTTTGGAAACGACAATCGACGTCGTCGACCAATATCTCAGGAAAATTAACAACGGGTAGGTGATAAATTCGTGTGGTTCAGCCAATGTTCCAGGGTCGTGTATTGCGGTTATTACAATAATTATTGGACACTGACATTTGGTTTCAGGCGATCTCCTCAAATCAAGTTTAACAGCGACTTCCCTGATGACGCAGACTACACCAAGGTTTTACGACGATTATTATAACCTGGGCAGGGCAATAGGCAATAGCCAATAATAGAATTATCAGATTTATGGATCAATCGATGACATATTGTAATGATCAATCGACAATCAAGTTCTGGTACTTATAGCAGCTTATAACCTACTTACTCGAATCATACCCAATACCCATCGATGATAATTTCAGAGATGTAAAATCATAAACGACGTGAAAAACTCGATAGAAGTCGGCGATGACCTGCTGCTAATCGACATGGAAATGATATACGAGAGTCTATACGATGTCTTAAATCAGTACTACAAGGAATGGCAAGGAAAGAAGTACGATATAAGCTTTTCCTCCATAATTCCTCCATAAGCAACGTATAATGTTCGGTTTATATCATTAATTACCTACTTATTAAGTTTTTAGTATAGCAAAATTTGGGGTAATTTCGCAAAACAGGGCTCTAATCCATTCGGAGAAGCAATATGACACAATTGAGCTTGCCAACACTATAGTCTAATAGAAGAACCCCGAAGTTGTTTACCTCAATGATATTGCTCCCTTCACTGCTTCGCAAAACTTCCCCTAAACATTGATTTTTGTTCACTGATCTGTTTCCTCGCAGGTATGTTGAGATCGCGCTAGAATCACACAGGGTGAACTGCAGGGTACACGATAGGGCCAAGATAATCCTTCTTGCGCGGCCTGAGCAGGTGCGTAGCGCCTTTCTCCCTCATCCCCTCTTTCCTCAATATCTCCTCTTTCTTGAAACTCATGTTACCTCTATCCCGATTCAGCGCCGTTATTTTCTACTCTCGTCAGGCGGTCAAGTTCCCCATTCCCCTCCTAAATCGGTTGGAGAAGCATTATTTCACCCTTGGCGACAACATGTCTGAGACGGAAAATGTAATTGTGAGATCTGTCCAGAAATGGGTTGACGACCTAACGACATTTACGGATATTTATAACGGTATGAGCAATCAGCATTATATCTTCGACCAATCCCTGCAAAATACATACCACTTTACTAGAATTGAGAGGTGAAACAAAACGATGCGTTACTGGCTGAGTCACTATTTGTTTGCAGAAAGGAGCGACTTTTGCTACAACAAGAACGAGGTCTTCATTGGTATGCACGTCGAAACAATTCCTTCGATCGTGAAGACGCAGCTCAAGCGCTATCAGCAGAGCAGGGGACAAAACCGTCCTCTGTACAAGAGCGCACATCTGATACCACACTTGGAGGAGTGGTGTCAAGAACAGCTCCTCAAGACCGTGTCGCACAGTGGATTGGTTATGATGTCCCTCTCAAATGAGGAGGAATTCAATGTTAGTTGATTTGGGTCAAGTTAAGGTTGCACCAGTGACGAGTTAAAGCATTGCTATACGATATCTTCCAAATCTAAGAACATTGTATGTTCACAGAATTGAACGAATGGCATCATCCCGCTCTGAAGTCAGTACCCAGTGTTCATTGGTTTTAACGTGTAGTAAACACCGCCTCAATTTGCAGAAAGTGATGGATAAGTACTACGATGAGAATGGTAAGATATGGCCTGTTGTCAAGGACATGAAAGCTTTCCTCAAACAACTAGGAAAAGCTTCGAAGGCGTCCTCAACTGTGATAACCACATTCTCCCACCTCCCGGCTAAGAAAAACTTCCCTAAATGTGTACGTATGGTATATATAATTGTCACTGACATGTCTCATGATAATAACCCCCTATAGTCACGTGATTAGCTTACACTTTTGCTTTCGTTTCTGTGGAGCGCGCTACAGCCTCACCAAATTTTATCGTCGAAACTTGTTTTAATATTTTTATCAGAAATTACGCCTTTCGCCGCGCCGCCGCGCGCGCGCTCCACAGTACGCCTCCGATCCACAGTTCAAACTAGCAAATCCGACGACTTTATACGATAGGACAGCTCTCGGAAATTTCCTTAGGGGTTACGGGAGCTCTCGGATTGCATAAATCCCAGCGCCTCTCAGAGATCGCTCCGACGTCCCTCGTACCACACCCGGATTTATCCCCTTTACTCCTCGTTTCCCCACGTTTGCAAAATATCCTAGAGGCGATCGGATTTTTTCTCGGTTCCCAAAGGAAATACTTCATCCGTCTTGTACGAGGGGGCCTGAGCGCTCCCACATGATTCACATGGTCATAGGTTATGATACATTTGGGTTAAGTATGCTTGTGTGGCCTCACGCTTGCCTCTTGGATTGTACGCATGATCAAAACTATCTTTTTCAGAAAACCAAGATGTTGATTTTCAACATACAAGACTTCGGTTCTCAGACTCGATTTGAGAACGCAGTGGAAGATTTCTACAAGAGCGAGCACGCTTACGAGCTATTGGTTATTCTCGTTCCGCCGACTCGACATCACTTCCTGAGCTACATGCGGTTCTATTTACAGTCGCAGCGACATGAGGACAACAACACTAACAAACATGTGATCATCTTGGTGCAACTGATCAGAAATTCGGTGAGTCGAAGTGATTCTGCATGTAATTGTGTTTACTGCTCAATATAATTGGATGCCACAGCTTGACTTGCCAGGTTATTTGACAATGATGTGCCACATTGCCCCAATTTATTCGTTTTACGACTTTCCAGGATGAACAGCCAGCATTGTTCCAAAGCGAGGTCTGGGACCATGTTCATATTGAGGATTTGAACCTCTATTCTGAATCCCAATGCAGAATTGTCGAACATATGTCACGTCTAAATAAAATCTGGTTTAGGAATATACCCAAACTTTTTGATGGTGAGTTATAGAAGGTACCCCAGGCAAAAAACTATGAAAGTGACCCAGGAAGAGCTGTCCTGTTTACACTAATCACTTAATTAAGCTTGCGCTAATCATGCTGTTGCTATAGTTGTTTACCATTACCGCAGATGAGATCCTGAGTATCATGGGCATGCTCGTGTCCCATAAAGAAGAAGTTGCCTGTCACATCTCCAACCCTTTTCCCCACGTTAACTTCGGTGCGGTCTTGCAGGTTAAATTTCAAGTTCACTATGGATCATAATTTTACTATTTCATACATACCAAAGATGATGCAGCCAGGGAGGGGCGACAATGATATCTACCTCTTCAGGAATGCGTGACGTCGGGAGTCATTCAGCAGCAGATTAGTAATGCTCTTGTGAAAGTGAATAATGACATGCAGATGGAAAAGACTGAAGAAGGCCGTAGGCTTACTTGGATCCAAGAAGCAGCAATGGATAAAGCTAAGTTGTCCGAGCAAACTTCATTTCAGAACATGCTGTTGTCCAAGGTACCAGAAAGTATACATGTGTCGAGTTGCAGAATGTCGCAGTTTATAGCAGTCGAAGTGCCAAGTCTTGGGACACAATGAACATTGAACAAATTCATATTTCAGATAACCGAACGTTTAACATGGGCTACAGCGTATGTTTTTGTTGGCATAGACAGGGATGGGAACGCGGCCCTCAGGATTGAGGGTCGTCTCAGAGGTCTGTGGGACGCTCTGAGCAGGTATGTTGCTGCTCTGTCAACTGCCGGGAGATGCTTATTGTTTGTGCTAATGCTAATACAAATCTTGTATAATAGTCTCAATTGATCATTCCGACTTGAGTCATCGAACGTGTCCATCAGTACAATACCTCAATACCTAATTATGAGTTTTCAATTATTTGCGGTTTTTTCAGAGAAATGCTGAAGACCTTTCGGGTACCTCCGTATACAGCTACATTTGTGAAAGTGGAGCACAACTTTGTGTCTCGGGACACTCATTTCAACCCGCCGCTCCAATTTCCATTCTCATGGTTACTCAAGAAGCCCATCGACGATGTTGCTGGCGCGGTGTACCGCCTTACTACCAAAAACGGTACAGTTAGCTAATAAACTTCCCGTTTCACTTATTTCCTGGTGTTTAATCAACAACTGAACGATTATTTGATATAGCAAGGGGACTGTGGGGATTCGCGGACGATGTAGCTAAACCGAATTTCAGCCAATTTGATGTTCTTAGCTATGTAGTCCGTTTGCTATATAGTCCGCATACCCAGCTTAGCGACTATTTTGCATATTTACTGCAGAAGATGAACTGCGCGAGCACTTTATGGGTGAGTTTGACGGCACCGGATTGTACGAAGCCCTCTCTTCTGGAGAGATAGACGATGTGCTAAGACGGGAGCTTAACGGCAGATATATGGTCGACTTTGTGAACATGGTACATGTGTCAAAATCCGAGACTGAAATGCAGGTATCTAGCAATGTATCAACGATTTTGACATCCTCAGAGGATACAATAGATTTTGCTGGTGGTTGTTACAAACTATTATGTATTTTGTAACGGACAACGGTGATGCGGGATTGAGCAACATTCCAACAACCTAGGTTGCTGTTCGTATTTTGGAGTGCATGTTACCAAGTGGCGCTGTGGACAAACACATCGTGGAGTTTGCTGTGGATCTGTACATCACGTACCAGCACAGATCACGTGGTTACACCGGTCACATCCTGTTGTCATGTCTTACCAAACTCTTTACAGTGTTCTCCCAGGTCTGTATGCAGGTGTGGGGGAATAGCTCCTATTGTGTGTTGTTTTCCATAGATTTCTGGGAAATTCTAACATTATGTCATGCCCTGCAGGAAATGGGGAGCGATCTTTCATCTTTTTCGGCAGTTTCAAGTTCTGAACGCCCAGTGTTTACACTTTGTGACGAACTTCTGTCTATTCTGGGAAGTTCACCGGAGAAGAGCAGCACAAGTAACGCCTTCACATTGCCCCTGACTCTTCTAATCCCGGCTTGTTGTGATGAGAATTCCATTAGCCATCTTATGTGAGCACGCGTTTGTGTGTGTGCTGTGTGTGTATACTGTGCGCGTGTGTGTGTGTGTGTGTGTATGCTGTGCGTGCGTGTGTGTGTGCGTTGCTGTGTCGGTTTGTACATTGTCAGCTGCGCATCTATTCATATTTCATCAGGACCAAGTGGGAGAAAGTACGGTTCAAGAGTTTGACAAAGAGCTTCCTCGGACGCTTGGATGTCTCACGAGAGGAACAAGACAATTTCTACGCAATTATTGAGCAGGTAATGCCCCACCCCCCTCTCCCAATACTTTCTCCGCCACAGTTCCCTTTCACATGTCATAAAGTCATAGCTCTTCTGGGAACGATAGATTACGATATCATATTCCAGACACTTGAACTGGGAACAGTACACGATTGTTTTGGGGTGATAGTTGGTAGGGTATGGAACGAGCTCATCTTGGCCACAGTGGTACACATCGTGCCTGCTGAATTCAAAAACATTCTGTAAGCTCTTAAATTCCTCAACTCATACTATTTTCATCTATAGATTCCAATTTCCATCGCTTCCGTCCACTTCCTTTCCCATCAAATCCTGGGATACATTTTTTTGAAATGATGAATTTCACAAAGGAACGGACTATGGATTTGTGCCGAGTGTCATTCAGTTACGTACAAGCAGTTTGTGACAGACTGTTTCCACGTTTTCTGCCCCCAGTGTTACGAAGCCTTGAGTAACAGCTCAGCGGGGTACGTAATCGCGTGACTGTTGTGTCTGTTTCTCTGTTACCTACTGAATTCCGGTCCTCTGTCGTGCTGCATGTGTTGCTGAGTGATTAGAGAATAATGCTATGTGGTAAGCAATGCAAACAATAGATATTGACTTCCAAGTCACACCCCCTTGTTTCGCCCTACAGATGTTCAGTTTGTCAGGCGGATATTCTTCCAACGAACTCGCCAATTCCTGAACCTATTAAGTGAGTTTGGTTATTAAAATATGTGTTTGTCTGTATGTTTGTGTTTGTGTTTGTGAGTCTATGTCTGTGTCTGTATCATTCTGTCAGGGTCTGTCTGGGATATCATGATAAAAATTCAACCAGGGGCGTAGTCGAGGTTGTAGAGGATTACGTCAATGAGACAGTCGACTTTCTGTCCCATTGTCTCGTTTCTTTCTTCACCGAGGAAAAGCTGGGAGGAGCAACTCTAGCTATTATCTCACAACTCGGTTAGTATCGTGTTTATGATATGGAAATGTTGATTAGTATTTATCGACATGACAGTCGTCACGAGCACGCGTGCAGGGAGAGGACGAGTAGAAGCTAACCAGTTGCTCAAACCGGCATCTCCACAGAAATTGGAATCATTCCAAAGCCTGATCTTTGCGATCTTGGCAAACCAAACGTTAGTTTTCTTTACACATGCGACTCATATTCATTCCTTGTTTTGTGTTACATGGCTGGCAACACATATATACGATTCACAATTGCTATTTTCTCAGGAATCCAATGACGCATATAATGAATGTGTGTTGCCCCAAGTCTAACCAGGAGTTAGATCCTGTGGTTATCGCGAAATTCTGCAGCTTATTTCAGGTAAACTTTATGTTGCTTGTTTTTTCCTCAAATCGATCTGAGCCATCAACATTTTGCAGTCGGGGATACTGATCCACTAGATAAAATTTTCCGCCCAATCCCAGGCGGAGCATCCCATGGTCGAGGGTCCCTCGCCTCAGGACATCGCTCAGCTTCTAGATGAATATCTTCAACTCAATCAACCAGACATGGACATGGATAGATACTTGTACTCATCGATGTACACAGTGACTTATCTGAGACAAGCTTTTGCTCGACTTGCTCATGAATTTGTGGATGTGTTGGACACAGGACGAGCATCCGAACTGCTCACTTCACTGCAGCACGGCTTCGAACCATTTGCTCCTCGCCAGATTTACACTGTGAAATTGTTCCTTTTAAAGCAAATCTTCAAACAAAGAGGTTTTGTCAATTTTTTGTCAATTGTGGTGTGTTTTGTTTCTCATCTTTTCACTTTAAATGATTTCAACAATTCAATAATGAAAGGTTAGCGAAATCATAGTTATTTTAACCGATTCGAAAACCTTGGAAACCTCATCAGGTCTGCGAGTGATTCACGAAGTGATGAGAACTTTTAGTTGGGCAAGTCCAGTGGCGCTCGTCAATTCTCATGATCCCGACCACTTTCTCCTACTAGGCCAGGAATACGCGAACTTGAGGTCAGTGCCATTACTGGGCATTGTCCAAGAACTGTTCATTCCTGAATTCAGGAATGAACAGTACTACGTCAGAGATAACGAACAGTACTACTCATGGATAAATGTCATCCTGAATATTGTTCCTAATCCTGATTGTGTGAAGTAAATAAAGTGGTGGCTGCTGTTTATTCCTGCTGATCTGCCTATGTCAATAATCTGCGCATGATGATTTCTGTCTCCCAGGAATGCGTTGGCGACTAGCAACGCGCATGTGCAGGCTGCTCATGCTGTCAACGAGCAGGTTATAGAAGCGGTTGAGAGCTGTAACTTCCTTCAAATAGTGGCGGCCACTCTGCACGTTGTAACGAGCGGAACACCGTTACCTGCTAATGCGGTGGGAGCAGTTCAGTACCAGGTATGCTGTGACTCATGAATGCTGTGTGTGTGTATGTTTGTGTGTGTGTGTGTGTGTGTGTGT
>CAMPET010000084.1:240968-262837 GCA_946803715.1 Beroe ovata | reverse complement strand
TCGAGCTCAGACGCGTGCTCTCCCGATCTATCAACACAAACCACCCACCACACACACACACACACACACACAGCCCCCCACCGGAGACAGTGAGTCTGCGCGCACACACGTGTTGCTATCCCCGACTCCCCAATATCGAATATATATAGCCCACACAGTCACACACACATACACACACACACACACTAATTACGAATACATCGCTACACTCAAATTGAATATATCCGACTGTGCTCAGTGACTGTGTGGACCCAGACTCGGTGGCGCTGTTACCGTATCACGTGACCGGCAAAGTCAGTCACGTGTGCGTTGCGTTGCACCAATCAGAGCGCTGCTCAACCAGCTCTGGCAGCTCAGCCAATCACAGCGCTCACGTGTCCTAGTAGCAGCCAATCAGAGAGCGGGATCACGGTACCAGGCTCTTCTCACCGCCGTATCGTTTGCCGCCCTTTACCTCCATTTCTCGCTTTGTTCATTTTGCTTCGCCATCTCTGAGGGAGCTGCTGTCAGGTGAGCCCGTACTTGATTCTCATTCAGTTTTCGACCTGACTCTTGAATCTCACTCAAGTTTTCTTTCCAACCAAAAACTTAATTACTCTATCTATCAGCTAATTGCACTATTTAGTAAATCCCATCAATAAAGTCGTAATTCTCGAGAAAATAGCCGAATTCTGGAAAAAACGCTGATTTTCTGAACATGTTAATGTCTTCAGGATTGACATCATTTCTACTGCCGGAGAACGTTTACAACAGCAACTCTCTCACCCCCGCCACTATTTCCATACTCGTATGGGCTGATTCCAGCACAGTGGAAGGTAAGTTAACAATCACTGTATATCGTGTGTTTTGAAATGGTGACACTACTTATTCATAATGTCTGTTCAATGTTTCACATGTTTCTATTGTTACAATATTCTCTCTCCCTCAGTGGATGCCGATACTCTCGTCACATCCTGATATCACGCCGCCCTGCTGATCACACAGCACGAGGATATCGGCTCTCCACAGGACCATGGATCAGCACAGATCTGTGGTTTCAGCTCTGTCCACTGTGCAGGATGAGGTAGGTTCCGTTTTATTTCTCACTTATCGTGATCTTTACTCTCAATTCATTGCTGATTTCTAACGGCTAACTCCCGTCTCCAGTTAATGAAACTGAGATTTTTGAGCTATCGGTTGAATTTTCAGCTCCATAACTGATTATTTTCAGATGGTTCAGGCCTCACACACTGGACCATCACCACGCCAGAAGCTCAGCTACAGGCTGTTACCTTCGCAGAGAAAGGTGGGCATTGTTTAATCACTTTATCACTTGACAATCATTGTTCCTTTACAGAGCACATGAAAACAGTGAACTCGATATTCAGATAAGCAAATGGTCAATGAACGTCCAATTCTTTGTCGATTCTCACTATTTTCACTAATACCCACACGTATTCAGGTAGCCGTCTCCGGAATTTGGCCCCTCCTCAAGACAGCGACCTCAAAGCCGTCCAGCATCATCAGAGCTTGCTCAGGGAATTCAATAGGTTAGATTTTATACTTTATTTCCACTAAAATTTTACAGCCGTTTTTTCCTGCGACTTAGCGGTGCTGGCAAGCGCCCCGCAGACCATTTTTCTCATGAGCACTGTATTCCTCCATATAATTTCATGCACGGTTTCCGAAGCACGATTTTCTTTTCTTTACCACGTCTGGAAAGACGTGCGATGATGATTTCCTTGACGGAGAAGATCTCTGAAATTGAACTTTGGAAGAAATGGATCTGTGGACAGAGTGTAAATAATTTAAGAATTGGAATGATTGGAGATAGGATGGAATAGACAGGAACTATACGAATATTAGGGCTTGGTTCAGGAAAACTATGGACAGGAAGGAATGAAGGGAAACCCGATGGACAGGAAAACCCTAGACTCTGGATATAATGGACCAAGTTGAATTGGCTATTTCTGTGGGCAAGAAGAAAAAACATGGGATTGGTGGAATGACTACTACTGCATCAATTACCAATTTTCCTCAATTTTTAGAGGCACGGTTTCCAATGCACGATACACAAAAATCATTTTTTCAGAGCACATTTTTTATCGCTTGTTATTACGCCTAGCAAGGCGTATTGCATTTCATATTCCTCTCCACCTTCACGATTACAGAATAACTACTCTATTTCCATCTCCTTTGTCTACTTTTCCCAGTATCTTCTGACCTCTCTTAACTCTTCTCTATTTTGTTCCTGAGTCTGTCCATTGGGCCTTGCCTTAAGTTGTCTTCAGTCCTTCCTCTTCGAAATTTCTGGAATCTCTATCCCTTCCTCTCCTGACTCACTTCACTATCTCTTATTGGCAGTATCCACGGAGCCCGACCACCACCGCCAAAATGCTGCGAATGAAAAGACATTGCTGGCGCCACTTTTACATATCAAATTCTTACCGCTGATTGCATGTTGCTATTTCGTACCGCGCGCAGCATTTTACACGGTGTTGATTGGACTTCTTGGACACTGCCCTCTTATAATCCTGCCAGCTATCTCCAACCCCCCTTTCTTTTTACCCCATTCCCCTCCTGCCGCTTGTCTCACTCTCTTTCATGGATCCACTGCGCAGATTCGCTCGGAACACAATGGATTAATGGAATATTCCTTTGAAAATCTTTGGGCAAAAAAGTAAAAAAGTTCCAACTTAACCTTCATAAATGACCGTTTGTTTCTATTTCAGCTCAAGATCAGGTTTCTCATTCTGTTCGCACGGGGACGCGTATCATGGATCGTCAACTGCGTAGTGTTCTGGTAAGCATTAAAGCATCGACTCATAGTCGATGATAGTGAAACTGCGATTCCCTGAGGTAGCCATTTTTGAACTCTGACGAAGTAAGATCTGTCCGTCTGTATGTGTGTGTTTGTAGCAGTTTCCATTATGCCCGAATTTTAGTTCAGGGAACGGGTAGTTGGGAATTCGGTTCTGTAATTTTGGATAGGGATTGATTAATATAGGGGAAGGTTAGCGAGAAAGTGGATGTCCCCTTGCTTTTTTAAGTGGAATTCTACTATCTTTTCGGGCTGATAAGGCGACTGTGGTTGGTTTAAAGTCAGTTCTCCTCCCTTGGGATGAGAGTTGCCTTATTTATTTATTGATTGATTTTTTGTCACACTCACCTTAATTAGAATGGTACCCGCCACCCCACAATTTGGTCACCGTCATGTCACTCTCACCTAGCTGTAGTTTAACTGGTATTCTACTTTCTAGTTATGTACGTTAGATAGGTTCTAATGTGTTAGATAGGGGTTCCTTGGTCTAACTTGGTCTTAGATTTATTAAGGAGTTAGATTAAAGGGTATAATGATCAGTAAGTAACACTAACTACTAACTAGCTATTAGATAGGGTTACTAAGAAGCATCTGATAACTTGATAATTTTGATGAGTAACAGTATATATTGTGACCTCATTTCTATAGAGACACTTTCAGTTAAGACACTTTCAAACGAAACACTTTCAGTTGAGACATTTTCAGTAGGAGAGGATTATGTTGAGACTGTGTGAACGCTCCTATCATTCTTATAGTTACTTCTATAATTTAAACAATTACATATTTTTCTCACTTCCTATAATTGTATTCCTGTTATAGATGGCCAATTCTCTATGTTAATCACACGAACTAAGTGTATCTAACCTGAGTGGATTGTTATCAGGACATTCTTCACGTCCTTTGGGTAACTAAGTTAGAGGGTTCTATGATTTTCTCTATCCTGATTCCTGAGATATTGTGATTGTAACACGTGAGGGACACTTAATTTAACCATTTCACGGGCATCAACGCGCGACAAGAGTTTTATTTTCCGTTTTGGCTTTAAATATCAAAGTGTTTTCTATAATTGCAATGTTTCCCCATTTGGCGCCATGTGCCAGACCCATAGGAGGCATCCTGGCTGGACTGCTAGGCCGCCCTAGCTTTCGCATCCCCGTCGTTGATGGAGAATTCAATCCCCTCCGGAGCTCGGATCAGGATGCCTCACCGTTAAAAAAAGAAGGCCCCTTTTCACAGTCGAGTGTTCTCGAAGGGCCGACCTGCGTACGCTGTGTGCCTGGTCCAATTGGCACTATTATGCTGCGTGATAATGAGCGATGCATTTGCTCCGGGTGCCTTGTTTCGAAACAGCATCCGAGAGTAAGTGATCGCACTAGCGTTTGCATGATAGGGCCCTCACGGTTGGATACAGTAGATCATCTAAGACCCTAGGCCATGACTTCATTTGGGAAAACATTGCCTTTGTAGTTACCAGTTTGATTTATATTATCCGCTAATGCTCATTTAATATGTACAAGGGCTCATCGTGAGCGTTAATCTTAGCTTAACGAGGAAACCACTCAGGTTATAGGCGAGAGTTAAATTATTTTTACCCCGGGTTTATCATATTTCTGGGCACAATTGTGTGCGGTCTGGTTTAAGTTAAAATGATGGAATTGGTATGGGCACAGGGAGTGCTATGTATATGTAATGGGCACAGAAAGTGCTATGTTAATGGGTAGCTACCGTCCTTTCTTATTAATTAGGTATCTGATTATGAAATGAAGAATAGAGATGGAAAAGTGAAAACCTCTTACCCGGGGCTGGCAATATTTGATTTTATTATTCATTATTTCTATTGATTGTTCACTATTTAACACCAATTCACAACCCACCCCGCTCTCTTAGAGATTTATTGAACTACTTAGGTAGATTTCCCTAGCTCTTTTAAATAGTTTATTGGCTTTTTCCAATAAACTTTCACTCGGGTACCATTCTGATGCCAGCACCAAAACCTTCCGTATTACCTCCCTTTCTTGACCTCGTTTTCGCATTGGTTTTGGTTATGGCATCTCTTTTCTGCCCTACTCTCGGGGAGTTGACCATGGTATTCACTTTGAGTGTCTCACGTTATGGGTTAATACTGGCCAGTGTCGATTTACTCCATAGCGTGAAATGAGGGAGTGTGTACCAGTCAGCTCTTTCGTGAGTCGGCAGCAATTGTATATTTGTTTCAGGTATATCCTATGAATATCATATACTATGAATATCTAGTTTAAGGTTCGCACGAGCACCGCACGTTTCTAGATAGGTTAGTGTAATATATCATCTATACCTACAAGCTCCAGCAACGGTAAGTGCGTACTATTTGTTATTACTTGTTACTTGGGGGGTGGGGCTGGCAAGCCCATTTGTTATTGGGGGGTGGGGCTGGCAAGCCCGTCCGATCGCGAAAAATTTGGTAGGTTAAGATAGTCCTGTACACCTAACACTCTCTTCCAGGTACACTAACACTCTTCCCCTACAGGTACACTAACACTATTTCCCTAACAATCTCTCTCAGGGTCATATCATATCTGTTTATGTCTTACTAACCATATCCGTATATTTTCATGGAACCATCGGAACCCATCAACGCATCGCAAGGGGAGAACTGCTGAATTGGGTTTGTATCAAAGAAAAGAGAAGAACGGAAATGGTAAGGATTATACCCCGTTTGCATGGAATTACCTTCATTGCACCCCTAACGTTCCCTCGCATTTAAAGATCATCCATTTCGAAACAGGATGCTATTTCTTCTGCTAATAGCCTTCATTTTCATGTGGTGATACTGCCTGGAAGCCGCTCGACACGCCACCTGGACACCACTTGACACGCCGCTCGGAATCTCGGAATTCGGCAGCTTCACCTTGAAGACAGGTGAGATTTTCATTCGGTGGTACAGTAGACGCGTAGTTCTGTTTTGTTTTAAAATCGCGGTGGCCATTAGTTTTATCATTCTATTTTTCAGATCTTATGGAACCCCAACACCGCCTGACACGCTGATCTTGACACCACCACTTCGTCCGGAACCTCTACTTGCCGCTGGAATCTCTACCTCAGAGAGTAAGATGTCCAAAATCATACAGTGACTATGTACATGGTTCTGTCGATCACGATCTCATCTCATATTCGTCAGTTTGAACAATTTCATTCTTCATTTCAGATCCAGTCGACTAAAGCCATGGACCCAAAATGCGGGAAAATGTTTGGAAGTGATGCCTCAAGAGGACTATTAATCACTATATAAGGTAGCCTAAGTTAAGTCGAGAGACTATATCTAATGTCCAATGTCCATTGATGTGAATTTAAAATTGAATTGATTTAATCCATATAATTGATTCGGTTGTTCTCTATCTTTTGATAAATTTTAAACCACTACTTGAGAAACAAATTCAAAGCACTGACGATCTCGAATCACTGTTGATTGTTCATTCTAGAATTTTGTGTTGTCCCTATTTTCTACGTAGACCCTAGTTACCGCTGTATTCCTTAGCTAGTATTCCACTAAGGTCAATTGATCTTCCTGTCTGTTCTGTTCCCGTGTCCGCATTTCGTTCCGCAATTTGCCATGACTGTTGCTGTGAAGATGAGTGAATTGAGTGGAATGCAGTGAGGTTATAAAGTGTGGTGTGGTGTTGTGAGGTGAAGTGAAGCGAGGTGAAGTGAAGTGAAGTGCAGTGAAGTGACGTGTGCTGCAGCGAGGTGAGATTATGGTAAAGCCGCGGTTTCTCGGGAATTCAATTTCCCTCGAATCACAGCGTATGTTTGTTGGGTGGATACTGGATAGGTTATATGATGATGAAGGATTGATCGCAAGGAAATGCACGTTGAGGTTATGAACGTCTAGGTTATGAACGCCGAGGTTTTGAAGGTCTATGTTACGCACGCCGAGGTTTTAAACGTCGAGGTTACGCACGCCGAGGTATCGGGCGATAAGGTGGGATCAATTCTTCATCATCGTATTGCCATGTTCACTTAACTAACGAATCACGTTTTAAACTCAAGTTTGATTTTCGAAAAAAACGGCTTTAGCATTTTCCCGGTAGTTTGGCTTCGTGACTGTTGCTGTGAAGATACGTGAGGTGAAGTGTAATGAGGTGAGGTGCAGTGAAGTGCAGTGAAGTGTAAACTGTAATGAGGTGAGGTGATGTTAATTGAACTTGAAGTGTTGTGCAACTGTAAGGTGGAGTCTTGTGAGGTTAAGTGATAACTAACAAAGACAAAAGATGAAGAATTAAGACCAAAGGCGAAGAATGAAGAACAAAGATAAAGAGCGAAGGAAAAAAGGAATAACAAAGATAATGGAAGAAGAACAAAGAATGAATACGAAGAAAAAAGATATGAAAGAAAAAGAACGGCCAAGGCAAAGAACGAAGATAAAGAAAGAAGAACAGAGATCAAAGGCGAAGAAAAAAAAGAAAGGAGATTTAAGATAAAGAACATGTGAATTAAAGTAAAGTGATGTGAGGTGAGGCTAATTGAAGTGTAGTGTAGTGAGGTGAGGTAAGTTGAAGTGTTGTACAATTGTGAGGTGTAGTTTTGTGAATTTATGTGATAAAGAAGGGCCAAAGAAGATAAACGAAGAACAAAGATAAAGGAAGAAGAACAAAGATTAAAACCGAAGAACAGAGAAGAGAGTGGAGACTTAAAATGAAGAACAAAAGGAGGAACGAAAAACAAAGATGAAGAATAGCGAAGAATAATGATGAAGAAAGAATAATGAAAACCAAATATGAAGAAAAAAAACAAAGAAGAACAGAGATCAAAGGCGGTCAAGAAAGGAGAACGGAGACCACGATAGCGCTGAAGAATTCATGTTCCGGATAGTTATCCATTCCACAGAGACAAGGACTCAATTGGAGAAAAATATGACTACGTGGAGAGTTATCCCCGCTTCGTGCTTCACTCCGAGCTATTTTCACTTGGCTGTGGCTTTGTCAACAAGTGTTAGGCCGAGGGAGGCAGGCTGAGTGGCGCCAGCCTGTTTGCATGTTAACTCCAACGATAAAGGGAGGCGGGCCACAGCACTTTCACCTACTGTATTTCAATTTGTATCAAACATTCTTTCATAATCTTATCAAGGTAATCCCAGTTTCATTTTCAGGGTGAAGGAAGACGAGAACTGAGAAGTGATAAGAAGCCGCTAACACATTGTGCACAGTGTAACCATGACAACCCGTCTCAATCTCATGGTGTAACTATGAGTACGACGACCCCGCCCTCAGTCTTAGTGGCTGGACAAGGTATATCAATCTGAACGTAATATCAATTACAATATATTGCATCGGACTGAGTACTTTTTGTGTTTTCGTGCTGACATTTATAGTTTTTTGAGAATTTATAGTTTTTTGTGCTTTCGTGTTGACAATAAAAGATTTTGAGAATTCGAGCTTCATGTTCAGTGTTCATTTCTTCTTGATTCTCTTACACTATGAGTATGTTTAATTTCGGAATTCGGAAATTATGAAAATGATTGATCAATTGATACTGATAGCATTATTTGATTTTGTTATAAATTGTAATTGTGAATATCCAGTTTTTCAATATCAATATGCGGGTTTTATAATAATAATGCGAGTTCTGAGTTGTGAGAATTAACACATAACAAGTAACGACGAGCACACGTGCAACGTGACTATGCACTATGCGCGCCTACATTGTAAGTCTAATCTACATGACATCAAAAGGTCCAGAACTTTGTAGTAGTTCGTTATTATGCATGTGTGTGTTATTAATATTATGTTCGATTATGTGCCAGCAACGCGCGCCTTTATCGAATTCGGATTCACGAATTGACGGACAAGGATCGTGCACACGTAGCTATAGCGCGCGCTATATCAACATTCGATGAAGGTGCGCGCGCGGCCGCGCGAGAAACTCAAACATGTGAGCTATACCATATACACTATAGCTAGACCATAGCATAGACGAAATTTCGTAATTGACATCATGCGCCGCGCGCGTGCACATGTGTTAATGATTGACATTGCGCGCCCGGCCGCGGCCCGTTTACTCGGTGATCTGAAAAATCGTAAAACAACTAGGTAGGAGCAAAGAGACGCGCAGCGCGTGGAGCTGGAGTATATGGGTCAAAATCAATGGGTCACGCTGTGCACATGTTGCGCGCCCCTGATCTACTCAGTGAACTGAAAGTGAAAAGTCGTAGTCCTTAAGCGACGGAGACGCGCAGTGCAGCGCGCGCGGAGTATTTGTGTCACGCAGCGCGGGAACATGAACAGGTCACGCTTGTCTGTTCCCGCGCTGCGTGACCCAAATACTCCGCGCGCGCTGCGCGTCTCCGTCCTTTTTACGACTTTTCAGTTCACTGAGTAGTTGTCAGATGTTACCTGACCTGTTTCTCGCGCGAGCGCGCCTTCATCGCGCCTTCATCGCGCCTTCATCGCGCCTTCTGTTTCGGCCTTCGATGAAGGCGCGCGCGCCGCGCGCGAGAAACTGAGGTCAGATAAAATCTGACAACTGAGTAGAACAGGGGCGCGCCGCGCAACGTGTGCACACGCTTGTCATGAGGGTCTATCATCGATCGACAACGCTGCTCCATTCATTTGCCGCTCCATTCTCTCCAGACGGCCAGTGTCCTCAGCTCTGTTTCTCCATTCAATTCTGATCTCGCTCGCGCACATTCATCAGAGGCTTGTAGGATTTTATTTTCGATTCTCCCTACCCAATTGTTCATGCTTGCGGGAAAACGGGATTTTGTCCCTGGCCTGGCAAGGCCGCAAGGGATTGGTGGGGCGCGTGTGGTCCTCGCTTGTCGATTGATAATAGTCTGCTCTGTCGAGGATTTAGTTTCGCGCGCGGCTTGGATCAGCGGCTTTAGCATTGCCTGGCGATACTAGGCTTAGCTGACGCGAGCCGTCAGCTGTGAGCTGAGAATAATTTTTGCGGCGCGCGCGCAATGAAATTCTCGACAGGGGCTGTCATCGGCCAATTATTTGCTATAGCATTGCTTGACAAAACCTTTCACACGTTCTCCATCATGATGGAGTTAATTGGATTACAGTTGAGTGAGTAGGGTCATATTAAAGAGTTGGCGGTAATAGCCCCTGTCGAGAATTTCATTGCGCGCGCGCCGCAAATTATTCTCAGACTCGTGTCAGCTGGGCCTGGCATCGCCAGGAGAATTAATTGCATTGGATATCAAGTAGGTAATGATTGAAATTCTATTTTTCCTCTGTTTTGTGAATACAATAGACTCTCATTATATTTGTTGAGGAAAAACTGAATTTCAATTAAACCTACTTGTACTTTGTAGCTTGGGTAATATGATATTAGAATTAATGCATTTCCCAATACTCAATATCTTAGGGAATAGGTGTCACAAGGAAAGATTCACTTCTGGGTAAAACAGCCATAATTTATTTCTCATCCAATACAATATCCTGTATACTGATAACATGCATCACAGAATGGATATTTGATGACCTGATGTTTAGCTTTAGAGCTTTAAGGTCTTTGCTTTCACCAGAAGAGAGAAATGAATCTATAAGACAGGTATTATTATCACTGACTCAAATCTAAACCATTTACATATCCAATAAATGGATGATTACAATTGATAACTGTACATTTTCAGGTATATGTTTTTAATAGATATCCAGAAGGAGTCAAACATCAAGCATTTCCTGACAATGCTATTAAAACAAGCAAGGTAAGAATTCATTATTCATTGGATGGTCCCTATGTTTATAAAGCAGTTTTTGGTGCAAACTAACTCCTCCTCCATCCAGTATACTCTATGGAACTTCCTTCCAAAGAATTTATATGAGCAGTTCAAAAGGATAGCAAATTTCTACTTCCTTTGTGTAGTAGTTGTCATGGTAAGGAAATCTACAAATTTGGAATTTTCCTTTTTATTTTGTTGTCAAATCATGTTGTTGATGAGGTCACATTCAGCTCTGCATTGAGACTCCTATTGGGCCTGGAACAACAATGATGCCATTGATAATTGTTGTTACCATCTCACTTTGCAAACAGGTTCTATTCACATCTTCCTTTGCTGATTGCATTTCTTTAAAATTAGCTCAACTCCTACAAGTTTTCATAATTCTCCTAGGGATATGAAGACTATCAAAGGCACAAGGCTGACAATGAGGTCAATCAAAGGCGTGTGAATGTAATCAGGAATGGTACATTGCAGCAGACATCTAGCAAAAATATCAAGGTGGCTTAACATTGAGAGTTTAGTAGCCCAATATGAGCATGTCGTACTGCTAATCCGACCTATTTTATTCTGATAAATATTGGAGTGACCACACATAATAATCTATGTAGGACGTAGGTATCTATCTCTCACAGGTGGGTGATGTTGTGAAGATCGAATGTGAAGAGGAATTTCCATGTGATATGATTCTCCTCTCGTCAAGCGATGAGGAAGGAAACTGTTTTATAACAACAGCAAATTTGGATGGAGAAACAAATTTAAAGGTTTGTTGTTGGTAAAATTACCATTCCTCAGGTATCCCTCCCAAAGGTATCATATTTTTAAGGTTTGAGGCCAAGGAATTTGGATAAGGTCACTTTTGTAATGAATAATGATAAGTGGTCAGTTTTCATAAAAGCATCCAAAATCACTTATTTTCCCCCAATCTTGATAAAATTCATATAATACGTTAGTTTATAATGACCTCTATCAGACTTCATGGTGGTTTCAGCAGTTACAGGTCTATTAGCCCCTAATTGGCCAATCAAAGAGTCAACTAATTATCGTGTCCATGACGTTTTAGTCACATCAGTGATTTTAGCCCAATCATCATCACAGATATTACAAAATAACACTCTGTCACGTCCATGATGCATTGAAGACTGGACAAAATGAGACTTTTGTCACGTCCCTGACGCAATTTGAAGGTTCACGGACGCTTTCACTGACATCACAGACCCGACGACACCTTTAATCATATTACTTCAGTGCCCTTAAGGGAGCGGTATTGGGTCATGTGAACCGATCGAATCAAGTGACATCTGTTTGGTATTCGCGACAATTATGTTTGGTATTCGCGATGTTGGGTATTAACGACATAAGGTATTCTAGAAGTGGGATATTCGGTTCTGTTATCCCCAATTGCATCAACATTTTAGGCGGAAATTAATTTAGATTTTAACAGATAAACTCAACCTCAGGTGACTTTATTGAGCTCAGCTGGGAAATCCTCAAAACAACCAGAATCCTGTTATTCCTTCCGTTCAATACTGGCAAACTTATCAATAAGCTTCTCGAAACCCACCTGACTTAGTAAATCTAGTGACCAAAAGCTCATCGAGATATGAAGTCTGAGGATCCTCCATTTGACCTGGTGTAAATGAGAGGAGGACATTTGCCATTTCATGGTCTGATAGCTCTGTAGCTTCAGCTAACACATTCGATATCAGTCTGTCGTTATTGCAGAGAACCGAGTCATGAGTGTATTTGAGGAAAAAAGTGTTTAATACCAAAAACCACCCGGCAGTGCCGGGTGGTTTATAGTAATTAAACACTTTAGGTTGCCGGGCTGGCACCCTAATTACTATGAACCACCCTAATTCACACTGGTCAATGTACCGCGAACATATTTTGACAGGTGCCTCTTCCCTAATCTAAGTTGGGAAAACAAGATTCATGAAGGCCATATTCCATGAAGGTTTTATGGAATTAATCTTGAATATTGCACAAGATTAATGCAAGCGCTGATTAATGCAAGCGCTAATTAAGTATGTGTTCCAGTTTTTAAAATTCAAATTGCCCGATTCCATGTTTATTGAATTTAAGAAACTATGATGGAAGAAAGTTTACCATGCCGAACTTATGATCATGAAATAATGAGTCTCAGTTTTACATGCAAAAAATCAACTTGAAGTGGTTGGTAGACAACAAACAAGCAAATAACCTGGCTCGAAAATACTCAAAAGTAGATCAAGTACCTATGAAAGCATACATTTAACCAACTTATGCAAAAGCACGGAACATAAGCATTGAGCAAGTTTATTCTAATACCAGAATATTATGATAGATTGAAATCCCATATTAGTATTGATCATTATTGATTTTAATGGAGCAGTCTATAAGTGCTTTTCTTATTAATAAAGGGCACCTTCTGTTCCATCAACTGCTGTTCCATCACCTTTAGTTCCATCGACTGCCAGAGGACTGATTCAAATCATATCGCCTCGAGCAACTGAAAATGTAGCATGATTACCTGTTGTAGATATCTATTTCATATCTTTTAAGTTGAATTGAGATATCCATTTCTTGAGGTCTCGGTCAGTTTTCTCACAAAACATGAACCACTCACTTGAAACAACAACGATGTAGGAGTAATCCTTTGTGCAGACCTCCTGTTCACCAACTGCACAGCATGCCCTGTCTGTCCTAGATTTTCCAGGAACATCACCTGGATATTATCCATGCATCACTGATCTGGTTGCATGATGACCTCCAAAGTTACAATCATGATAATTGATGGGTATCGAATTTTTGATTCCACGTTTTACTTACCAACATCCAAGTGACATACAGCAGCATATCTCATTCCTCCACTAAGGTCCATGCCCATTATAGCTCCTTGTTCAACAGTGGGGGCCGGACTGGGGAATTAGTGTAGAGTTTCAATGAAAGTGCAAGCACGGGAATTTTCTTTCATTTGCAATTGCACCACTCTCAACTTACTTGCCCTCCCCGCCTTCCCAGAAGTCAACAGTAAATCCAGTGTTGGTCTCAAGGAAGTGAAATTCGCGATGCCTTATAACTTTGCCGCCATAAGTATGCATTCCTACATTCTCATTGCCCTGACACGATAATGCATGAACTTTGCATACGTACAGTTATGATATCATAGGTATATCGGTATATTCATACATAGATCCTGCTACCGCCTACCATTGAGCCATGTTCCTGTAGGGCTGCTATCAGCTACCTACCTTTCCAGGGAAAAGAGCATCATTTGACAACCGAACCATCACCAGGTAATCATAACCATCACCAACCGTACCAACTTTGAACAGACCATCTGGAGCCCTCTGTCCACTGCTTGGAATCGTCCAGTATGGGATACCTGAAATCGAAACGTTCATTTGGCACTTTATCTGTCATAGGTAAATCCATCATTCCATATGGTAAAGAGAGACTCACTTGCACAACTTTCAACTTTGCAGTATTCCCTTGATTTTCCGTCTGGGGAACACCAAGGCTTGAAATCTTTATCTGGGTTCCGGCAGGAATTGTGGTCACCAACACTGAAAATAGAGGTGATTACTAGCTGCATTGGCCGGGAAGTGAAATTAGATCCATGACTATAAGAATCCAGGATTTAACACTTACGTTTCGAATCCAACTACTTTGTTCCAATATGAACAAGTTCCACCTGAGTTCATTGTGTTCACAGCACCAAAATAGGTTTCTCCATTTCCTTCATAGCAGCTCTGACCCACAAGAACAAAAGAGAAACCAGAAGTAGAAAACGCAACCCCGTCTTTATTAATACACACTGCCCCATTGGCTGACGCGGAGCCGGGTACATCACCATCACTAGTATGGCATACAGCTGCCCACCTATGTTCGCCACAACTTTCATGCCCTACGATTCCGCCATCCTCTTCAGTAGGAGGAATTTTGTTCCACCAGAAGCGTCTGAGAAGACTTACTTTGAACATCTTGTTTGCCACGAGAAGTTGATGGTCAGTTTGTGCTTTGACCTTTGTGCCATACAGTTTTTTTGCTTCATATTCATTGCCTTTTCCAGGACAAAGCTTACCATTTTCATTAGGCAGCATAACTAAGTAATCAAGACCATCACCTAATGAACCAAGTTTGAATCGTTTATCGAATGGGGTGTGACCAAGAGCTGGATACATGTAATAACTGCCCTTGGGGCTTTCTGTAACCTCAACTGATGTTAACTTGGGAGGTTCTGGTACAACAACCACATAGGAAAAATCATGTGCTGCAAATTCTTTTGTGCCATCTGCACTTGAACACCATGCTACCCTGTCGGATGCCTTCCCGGGAATATCTCCTGTGGAAGTATGACAAACTGCTCCCCACCGAGTCATATCATTTTTGTCCTTTCCGATGATTCCACCATCTTCTACTGTAGGTGCACCCTTTGCGCTAGGCCACAATTTGACTGTATACCCTTCGCCTGTTTCTATGAAGTGGAACGTGGAATAGCTTGTTACTCTACCACCGAAGTTGTGGAGGCTATCAGCCGTTTTTCCTTTTCCTGGGCACATTTTACCTTCTGATAACTCTATCATGACCAAGTAGTCATATTCATTACCTTCTTTTACTGTTCCTAAGTTGAATGAGGCATCCGGAGGTTCTTGACCCGTGCTTTTTTTGTATTCAAACCTGTGGTTATCCGATTTAACATCATCATTTTCCACCACTACCACATATTTGAAATCACGAACACCCACTTCTCTTCCTCCTTTAGCAAACCAAGCCACTCTTTCGTTAGCTTTGCATGGGTAGTTGTAACCATATTGTGTACATACTGCTGCCCACCGGACTTGACTATTTAGATCCTTGCCAATAATAGCCCCCTGCTCCAGAGTCGGGGGTTGACTTCCTTCCCATAGCTTGACAGTATGCCCTGGGTTGACTTTCAAATATTTTACTACTCCTCCGGCCCTGGGATGATCAGTTACTCTTCCACCAAAGTTATGAAGAGCTTTACCCTTCTCGCCTCTTCCTGGACAGCGGTAACCATTATTAAACTCGATCATTACCAAGTAGTTCATGTTGTCCTCAACTTGTGAACCAACTTTGAAGCTGTCATCAAGTTCGTCTGGTGCATCAATAACTTCAAATGGTCGAATTGGTCCTGGCGGTGGAGCCGGAACATCATCAACGGGTTCGGGGCGTTCCGGGCAGTCACTGTCGAGAAACTTTATGGATGATATTTGGTTATTCCAATCTGCTCCCAGGTCTGAAAGAGCATCTCCATCACACAGTACTTGTGAATCACCGTCGTATGCGCCGTGTATAAAAACCTCCCATGATCCTTTTATCACCTGGATGCTCTCAATGTTATCATTCCACGAACTTGAAAATACACCTAGTCTTTCAATAGAATCTTTCACACTCAAAGATGTACCAAGATACTCAGTGTCGGAATACATCACAATTTCAGGACATTTTTCGCTTACACATTGCATCAATTGAGTTGCTTCTCCCAAGCATGATCCACCAACTGGGTTGCAAGTCCTAGACCTTGTCGATGCAGCCAATCCGCATGTAGCTGTGCACTCACTCCATGCTGACCATGGTTCCCACAAAGCTGGACACTCTTCAGTAGCGCATGGCTGACTTTCCATGTCAGCTCCCTCACAGGGCGCACCACCGTTGATGGGTTCAATGCACATCCTGGATCTTATGGAAAGTCCACCGCCGCATGAAACTGGACAGGCACTCCACTGTCTCCATTCTGTCCACTTTCCATCAGCAGAACATTCAATTCCATCACCATTGAATCCTTCTGAGCATGCACAAGTAAAACCCCCTGGTGTGTTGGTACACACAGCATATTCCCCACAGTTATTTGTACCCAGTGCGCATTCATCAACATCAGTACAACTTTGACCACTTCCTGTGTACCCAGCATTACAGGTGCAGGTATAATGACCAGCCATGTTGTTACATAATGCATTAGCATCACAGTCATTCTGTCCTTCGTCAGCGCATTCATCAATGTCTGAAATCAGTGTAACTAATAGCTAAAGATTTGTTATTGTGCCAACCTTAAATAGGTAGGTAGTGGTTATGGGCGCTGCTCCGATTTGGAATATCAAAATAGACAGAATGTTTCGTACCTGTGCATGAAACACCATCTCCATTATAACCATCGTTACATGTGCAGTCAAAGCTTCCATCAGTGTTGGTGCAGGATGCATGGATATCACAGTTGCTGGTTCCAAGTAAGCACTCATTAGCATCTGTTGGAACATTCGATGTACATGAGCAGAGCATTAATAAAAATATCTATCTCTATCATTGAGATTGGATTGTAAAATTGCTTGACTTCCGTCTTCATGACCTTCCTATCCCTAATATCTATAACTGTACTTGCAAATTTTGTTTGCTATGTCTTGTTATGAATAATCGGCTCATTTCAATGTTTCATTATAGCATGGAACGTTTGATCTCACCTATGCAAGTGATACCATCGCCAGAGTACCCTGGCAAACAACTGCAGCTGAAGCCCCCTTCTGTGTTTGTGCAATCTGCCATTTCTCCGCAATTATCCGCCCCAGTTTCACATTCCTTGATATCTGAGGAAGCATGTATCTGGTAATGATATCGTTACTTTTTATCTTTTTCTAGAACATGTTCTACACCAGATAAAATCAAATAAATAATACCTGAGCAAGTAAATCCATCGCCAGCGTATCCAGCATCGCATTTGCATTCATAATGTCCAGGATTATTTTTACAGGACGCATTAGCATCGCAATCATTTTCACCGTCGCATTCGTCTATATCTGCAGAGATTTATTACACCATCAGAACCACTCAGATGAATAAAAAAAACCTCATTCTATCTACCTTAGACTAATAACTTTTTTACCTTCGCAATCAAATCCATCTCCACGGTACCCGTCAAAGCAAGCACATTGAAAGGAACCAACTGTATTTGTACAGTTGGCGGTCCCATCGGCGCAGTTATGATCCCCGTTCAAACACTCATTCACATCTAGAGAGCGAAAGGAAGTGAACTAAAGTTATGAACTAAAATTCGAATTTGATTGAGATTGACTCATTTCATGACTTGACCTGGGTTCCTATCTTAATGAAATTTAATGATAATCGTGAGCTGATTTCTTAACAGGCATTTCTTAACAATTAACATACCAGTGCAGGCGAATCCATCTCCTTCATATCCAGGCACACATGAACATTCATATTTTCCAGGAGTATTGTTGCAGGACGCATTTTCATCGCATTCATTAAGTGTCTCGTCAGCACATTCATTATCATCTGCGATAGGTAGTACAATACTTCTTTAGTCATCACTCATCAGTAAATTCTGGGTTTCATTTCAATAGGTATTCTGTGGTTACTGATTATTTTACTTATGTCCTCACCATGACAAACATCGCCATCTCCTGTGAAGCCATCCCTACAGGCACATTCATACGATCCATCAACATTATTGCAGTCTGCATGGATGCTACATGTTGCTGTTCCAATATCACATTCGTTAATATCTGAAACATGAGTTCTTTATCTGCATTTCTGTTTGCATTATTAGAGGACTCCTATCATACTATGGTACTACTTTCTCCGAAATCATCCACAGATAACACTTTGATATGATCAGGGAAGATTGTACTCAAACCTGTACAGTTGGTTCCATCAGTCCCTGTAAACCCATCATTGCAGATGCAATCGAAGGAGCCTGGCTGGTTCACACATTTCGCATTGACATCACAGTTATCCGTGCCAAGTGCGCATTCATCCACGTCTGTGATGATTCAGTTTGAGATTGGTACCTACTTCATTGCAAGATAGGTGAAACATGAAAAAATCAAGAGAGCTGGGTGGGACGAATTAGTTCGTGGAATTCTATTAACAGTTGATTCTATGGAATATCGTCAAGTATAATTATACCCACCAACTTCTTCACACGCAATATCTGTATTGCATGCCCGGGACATTACTCCGCTAATTCCAGTTGCTATGAGAACATTTTCTTCCACAACTTCACCAGGCTCACACGGATCTCCGGCATTGTTTACTATACAATCTCTTTCCCGGGTCTGTTCACCGCCTCCACAAGTTGCTGAGCACTCTCCCCAATCTTCCCACTCATCCCAGTAGCTGTCCCCTGGTGAGATCGTGTTATTCTTTTGCAGACAGACGTGCTCTAATTCCTTAACTTATCGGCAATACCGTTATCAATAGTGTGGTATTTCTTACTTGTTATTACCTTAATGTGAAGTGAATGTTTTATAGCTAGGTATCTTGATCAATGATTTGCATTTGACGATATAAATACTGTATACACAAAAATAGTGGGATAAGGTTTCCAATATCAGTTTCAGAAGAGAAACAACTCACAGGGCACTGCGTTGACGGCCGCTCTAGCAACTTGGCAGTTATATTCTTGTGCCATTGAAAGATCTACTTGTTCCTCAGTAACACCGCATTGACGAGTCAGAGCTCGGTCTTTTTTTGCACATCTCTTTTTCATTCTTTTCCATGCCTTCTCTTCAGCTTTAGATAAATCCCCAGAGCAAAATCCTGTATGTGATTTTGCTGATATATTCGCACAAGAATATAAGCGATAGGTACTCCTAGCAAAATATGATCTGATCACTGTTTATTAGATGCATAACTCAGTCAAAGACAATATTCAGTGTCCTAGCATTTTTCGGTGGTTTTGTTTTTATTTTTTGTGCCCGGAAGCTAAGTCATTATACACTCAGTCTAGGCGGGCAAGATATATGATGGGGGAGTGAGAAATAATGATGAATATACGATAATTCTAGAATGAACGTTTAATAAATTCTTACCTTTAATATTGCAGTTGGTTCCAATGAATTTCATTCTTCTGGTGCATCTTTTACATCCCCGAATGTCATAGAAAGTGAGTGGATTGTCGCCCTCTAAACACTCCTTCGATGACACCAAGACCGATGCTTGAAAGAGGATGAGAGCTATGAAAGCTAGACAAATCATCGCCAAAAAAGGGTAGAGGCTACTAATTCTCACCCCGTGGAAGACAGGCAATATATGACTATGCTCTACTCTGGACGGGTTATATTGATCCTCACGAGACATCAATAAAAACACATTCTTTAATGCTGTTTGCGTCCCTGTCATTTTCTGGTGGAGCAGGAGTGCATTGAGCTGCGGTGGCATTGATCTGTAACGGTGCTTGAAAATATCACACAGTTGACAGCTATGGTGACAGACCACATGTCATGAGCTCTTAATAAGTCATCCAGCACATTATTTTGATTTAAGCAAAGTCAGTATGTTTTTCGTACTCCATGATCATGAGTCAAGCTGTAGGTCCTCGACATCTTGTCATAGTTAGGACAGCTTGATAATCCAGGCAAGATTGCATCATGTCAACTTTAACCTAACGCTGTCCTTACCATGTCTTGATAGTTTTGGGAGCCGTAAAGAAGTCTGCTGCAGATGAAATTCATTCAATACCTAAACTGTATTGTCAACAAGTTGTGATTGTCAGCAAATTGTGATTGGCAGCAAATTCTCGGGATGTGCGATCTTTTTAAACCAACTTATAGTAGTGATCCACTCATAGTAGTGATCCACTCATGCAATGGCTGAAATTACTAAAAACTGAACACTCTCTAAAGTCCAAGAAGGCGGACACACTAACTTTGGCAGTGAATTCTGTAAGGACCTAATGAACTAAATTAAGGATTATTCGATTAGATGAGTGATTTTGATATCATTCAAAATGTAAGCTTTTTTCATAGTCTTAATTTTAGCATTACCCCTTCAAGGTTGCTTTCATTGACCAGCTGGGGTATTGTTATTCCAGAGCAAAGAGGCTTGCCCATGCACTCACAAGTAGCCATCCAAACTGTTTTTAACACTCATTAGCACAACAGTGTTAAATCCAATAGCTGTGTTTAATGACCGGGATCATGAGGATATGGCGCCATGTTTATTAAATGACAGGAGACGGGGGCCATGTTTATTAAATGACAGACTAAAGGAGACGGGGGAGACGGGGGATAGTGCACCGTTTTCCATGATGCCAGAATCAATAAAATTACTATAGATTGAGAAGACAATATAAGAGAAATCAGTAGATAGATGTGCATGCTTCAAGTCCTATGATGGACACGAATGCGAACACGCCCAACATTCTTCAATTTAGAATATTATCATCATAACGGAGATATAGTCTCTTTTCGCGACGAATATCAAAATTTACTTGAAAATTTAATTTAAAACTTAATTTATAATTTACGGTGATTTGGTTGATATAATGATATCAATCACTGTAATCACTGGTCATCTTTCTTCTAACTCCCTGCCCTATGCTGGCGAGTGTCGTCATCATTTGCCAAAACCACCTGAAACAAAATGGTATATTTTCTGTTCAGAATTGTGTACAACATTTCCATCATGAACTGATAATATGACTTTTGTTGTCAGAACATGACCGTCCTTAAGACTGGGCGTCTAGTGTGAAATTTGATAACATATTTTACAACTTTTATCCGAATAATGCTGCCGAAAATTACACTATCACCCGTCATTTGATAACATATTTACTGTGCAAAACTGAACTCAGAAGTTCAGGGATAGTTTTGGTTTATCAGGGACAATTACAGTGCGTGTAGTACCTATGTCAACATGATAATCGACTCAGCTAAGTGTACAACTCAGCTAAGTGAACAACTCAGCTAAGTGCACAACTTTCTGTCATTGGCAGTTTTCAATGAGAACTTCTCATAGCTGTGGAAGTGCAACCCTTTGAAATGAATCGATTTCTTGAAACGAACCATCAAAGTTAGTTTTAATCATTTAAAAAGATATACGTCATGATCACTATAATTTCTTGTTTATAATCCGGTTTTCACACTCATTAGTAAAACAGAACTAGAATAGCCCAGTGTAAATGTGAAGATCGTGATCTTGAGTATGTGTTTGTTATATGACAGGCTAATGGATACGGGGGACATGATAGTGCACCGTTTTCCATGATGCACTATAATATTGACAGATGAATACAATACGTGAGAAATCAGTAGATAGCTGTCACATGAGAACTCGCGCATGCTTCAAGTCCTATGATGGATATCGGATGCGGAAGCAAGACACGCCCAACAGTTTAGATAGTTATCGGAGGAGGAATTTCTTTTCTCGACAATTAATATTATCGCCTTTTTCGAGTTTTTGTGTAACTAAGTATACAGATGGACGAATAAAACCAAAAATGGGGGAATCGCGCGCATGATCAAGCAGGTTCACAGCAGGAAAACAATAGATAAAGAAAATGAATTTCTGTTTTTTTCCGTCAATGTTACAAATCACACACACACACACACACACACACACACACACACA
>CAMPET010000084.1:219396-231122 GCA_946803715.1 Beroe ovata | reverse complement strand
TGTGTGTGTGTGTGTGTGTGTGTGTGTGTGTCTCATGGAAGTATTTCCCATTCTATTTTCTGACAAAAATCATGGAGTTCGACCCTCCTAGCTTCAGAAGATTGCCATGGGCTTCGCACCATACAATCACCATCTGCTCTCAAATTTGTCATCTCCGAAATTGGTTTGGTAATTGCTGAAACTTCCAGATTGCACTGAAGACCAGGTTTTGGGTTTGGTTCACCCACTTCACCATTTGGGGGACCCTACTATCCTACCTCGTCATTTCCTACCTGTATGCCCTGTGGACCAAGTGAGTGTTCCATGACCTTCGTTGCGATTGAGGGGCGGAATTTCAAAGTCTTTCCCATTGTTTTTGCAATGAATCCAATGATCCAGCTGTTCCAAAATATGGAATCAGTCGGTAATTAGAAGTAGTGGGTTTCGTTATGATCACAAGTTGGATCGCTTCAAGAGAATAGGGACTATAATTAACTTCTATAATTAATAATAATCAACTATTTATAATTCTCAGTTTACCATTTCCCACCCTTCCTCAGTCCGAACATATTGTGGGTACACGAGAGTAACAACTCCTCCTTTGTCTTCACCTTCCTCTTCTCATGGTAACTATAGCAACATATTTACCTGGTACCTACCTGGTTAAGGTTACGCCAGTCACCACGTTACTGGTATCTATGAATCTATGATCTACACCATGTTGATGTAACCGGTACCACCTTATTGGAATCTATATTTACAACATAGAATTCGCGCATTCGAAAATCGAATTCCCATGTTGGTGCCAAAAGTTGATTACATCTAATTCTATGCACTCTCCCGCTGCATTCAAGGGGAAGTGGGCAGAATATAGATGAAATCTGGCAATTGGTTGCTATAGCAACGCCCCCCACCCCCTCTCTCTCCCAGCCCCATCGTGTACACAACACTACTGATAGTTACCATCCTGTGCATTCTACCGCCTGTACTGATCATGCTGGTCCAGTACCACCTCTACCCTCGAGAAATGGACAAATTTAGAGTNTAATAACTTGGGGGGGGGGGGTTCACAAATGATACTTATCATTTGACACATGGCAGTGTCGATCACTGTCACGTCATCAAAAGCTGCATTTGGGACCTCTCCCCAATAATACCATTTTGATCCAACGCATGTTTTTAGCGTGTGTAAATGTGTGAGTTTGAGCACTTTTCACAGTTTGATTACGAGTCTGGTATATTTCAGGTGAACGTCTCCTGATCTCTGTCTCAGTGTATGTCTCTGTTATTTGTCTTCAAGATTGTCTTCGTGTTTGTCTCAATTATGCGTTTCGTCTGTCAGTGAAGTCTTTTCATCAGACTCGTGCTTTGTGCTCAATCGGCGTTCTTGTAGAACTGCCTGTGTTTTTTTGCGTGTTCATGTACCTATCAATCTTTACCTTTTCATATATTAATTTCAAACATTTGTAATTCTGAAGTTTTGCTAAGTTATGCTACATCATGTGTATTTTTCCCGCTATATATGTACACGCTGCATGTACCCCGATGTCTCAGTTTGAAGAGTGGTCCAAATCCTCCTCCAATGACTGCTGTTGCTGCGCTGTCGTTAGTGCTACCGCGTGTCACGTGGCCACCACGCTAAGCCAATGGCTGGGCTTCTCACGCGTGACGGGTGACGCACATGTTGCTCCTAGCAACGCACGTGACACTGACGAGTCGCGTGACGTCACGTATCAGAAGTTGAAGGAAAGTTACGGTAGTATTGGTTCTCGGCAAGTGTAGTAGCAGGTATTGTAGATTTGTTCAGTCATGACTGTGATATTGATATGTGTTGCCTTGATGTGTGAAGCATATTTCCTTGTGTCGCAGTGCTGCATTTTTGTGTGAGCTGCCCAGTGCCCAATCAAGGTATCCGGGAAAGATTGATGGTTTAAACTTGCCAAAAGAGTAGTTTTCTCAGTGTCAGCCACGCAGGTTAAAATTATAATATCTTCCCTGGATACCTTGAAACAAGCTATAGCACGCCCTTACTTTTGCTGATAATTAATTTTATTCCATTTTCAGATGTTCCAGCCGACGGAATACACTCCGATAACGAGATTAGGATCAACAAGTTCCAAAGCAAACTACTCCACCCTGATGGAGGATTAGGACTAGGAGCCGAAAGAAAGGGGAGAGAGTAGAGAGAGAGGGTGATGAGGGGAGTTGAGAAGAGGGAGTGGAGAGGAGGGGAGGGGAGTTGAGTGGAAAGGGAGTGGAGGGAGTGGAGNGGGAGTTGAGTGGAAAGGGAGAGGGGGGAGTGGAGGGGAGTTGAGACTGAGAGGGGAGTGGAGAGAGGAGTGGAGAGGAGAGGAGGAGAGAAGAGAAGAGAGGGGAGTTGAGAAGAGAGGGGAGTGGAGAGGGAAGGGGGAGGGGAGTAGACACTAGAAAAGTGAGGAGAGGAAAAGAAGAGGGGAGGGAAGATGAGAGTAGGAGGGTGAGCGAAGATATACACTAGAGTTAGAGATAAAGCGCTGGTTGCTGATTTAGATTATGCTATTTCTNTACACACACACACACACACACACTGTAACCCCCCCCGCACACAGCGACGCTGGTGGACTGAACAAGAAACAGCTGGTCGGGGGACTCTGGTGTTACGGTACACTCGCCTACACTTCTGTCATCCTTGTCATTAATCTCATGGTAAGTGTGTGTGTGTGTGTGTGATTGCCATGGGCTTCTCACCATACAATCACGATCCGCTCTCAAATTTGTCACCTCCGAAATTGGTATGGTATTGGTAATATTGATTGCTGGAACTTCCAGATTGCACTGAAGACCAGGTTTTGGGTTTGGTTCACCCACTTCACCATTTGGGGGACTCTACTATCCTATCTCGTCATTTCCTACCTGTATGCCCTGTGGACCAAGTGAGTGTTCCTGCATGACATTGACCTTCGTGGCGATTGAGGGCGGAATTTCAAAATGATTCCCATTGTTTTTTGCAATGAATCCAATGATCCTGCTGTTCCGATTAATAGAATATTAGAATCAGTAGGTAGTTAGAACTAGAAGTAGTGGATTTTGTAATGATCACAAGTTTCGTTGTGAAGTTGGATCGCTTCAAGAGAATAGGGACTATAATTAACTACTTTAATTAACAATAATCAACTACTTATAATTCTCAGTTTACCATTTCCCACCCTCCCTCAGTCCGAACATACTGTGGGTACACGAGAGTAACAACTCCTCCTTTGTCTTCACCTTCCTCTTCTCATGGTAACTATAGCAACATATTTACCTGGTACCTACCTGGTTTAGGTTACGCCAGTCATCACCACGTTACTGGTATCTATGATCTACACCATGTTGATGTAACCGGTACCACCTTATTGGAATCTAAATTTACAACATAGAATTCGCGCATTCGAATTCCTATGTTGGTGACATTTAGTTGCCAAAAGTAGATTACATCTATGCACTCTCCATACGCGGAGAATTGCTTACCTGGTTGCTGAAGCAATGTTTATCTCCAGTAACACCACCCTCTCTCTATCCCAGCCCTATCGTGTACACAACACTACTGATAGTTACCATCCTGTGTATTCTACCACCTGTACTGATCATGCTGGTCCAGTACCACCTCTACCCTCGAGAAATGGACAAATTTAGAGTAAGTTCAGCCAGGATACAGGCAATATAAGCAAGAGAATGGCATTATATTTATTCGGGAGGGGTCACAAATGATTTTTATAGTTATCATGAGACATGTGGCAGTGTCGATCACTGTCACGTCATCAAAAATTGCATTTGGGACTCCTCCATGCTCCACAATAATACTATTCTCTATTCTGTTTGATCCGACGCATGTTTTCTGCGTGTGTAAATGTGTGAGTTTGAGCACTTTTCAGAGTTTGATTACGAGTCTGGTATATTTCAGGTGAACATCTCCTGATCTCTGTCTCAGTGTATGTCTCACTCTCTGTTATTTGTCTTCATGATTGTCTAAGTCTTCGTGTTTGTCTCAATTATGCGTTTCGTCTGTCAGTGAAGTCTTTTTATCAGACTCGTACTTTGTGCTCAATCGATGTACTTGTCCGTGTTTTTTGCGTATTCATGTACCTATCAATCTCTACCTTTTCATATATTGATTTCTAACATTTGAAATACTGAAGTTGTGCTAAGTTACGCTACATCATGTGTGTTTTTCCCGCTACATATGTACACGCTGCATGTACCCCGATGTCTCAGTTTGAAGAGTGGTCCAAATCCTCCTCCCATGACTGCTGTTGCTGCGCTGTCGTTAGTGCTACCGCGTGTCACGTGACCACCACGCTAAGCCAATGGCTGGGCTTCTCACGCGTGACGGGTGACGCACATGTTGCTCCTAACAACGCACGTGACACTGACGAGTCGCGTGACGTCACGTATCAGAAGTTGAAGGAAAGTTACGGTAGTATTGGTTCTCGGCAAGTGTAGTAGCAGGTATTGTAGATTGTCATGACTATGATATTGATATGTGTTGCCTTGATGTTTGCCTTGTGTCGCAGTGCTGCATTTGTGTGTGAGCTGCCCAATCAAGGTATCCGGGAAAGATTGATGGTTTAAACTTGCCAAAAGAGTAGTTTTTCTCAGTGTCAGGCACACAGGTTAAAATTATAATACCTTCCCTGGATACCTTAATTTGGAACAAGCTAAAGCCCGCCCTTACTTTTGTTGATAATATTAATTAATTCTATTTCATTTTCAGATGTTCCAGCCGACGGAATACACTCCGATAACGAGACTAGGATCAACAAGTTCCAAAGCAAACTACTCCACCCTGATGGAGGATTAGGACTGGAAGCCGAAAGAAAGGGAAGAGAGTAGAGACGAGAGGGTGACGAGGGGAGTTGAGAAGAGGGGAGTGGAGACTTGGGGATGGGGGAGGGGAGATGGGAGTGGAGAGGGAAGGGGAGAGAAGGGTAGGGGAGAGGGGAGTGGAAAGGGAGAGGAGGGGAGTAGAGAGAGAGGGTGACGAGGGGAGTTGAGAAGTGAGGACGGGAGAAGAAGGGAGTTGACTAGTTGAGAAGAGGGGAGTTGAGAGAGAAGAGAGGGGAGTGGAGAGGAGAGGAGGAGAGAAGTGAGGGGAGTTGAGAGGTGAGTTGAGAGGAGAGAAGAGAGAAGGGGGAGAGAAGATGAGAAGACTAAGAGAGTAGGAGGGTGAGCGAAGATATACACTTAGAGTTAGAGATAAAGCGCTGGTTGCTGATTTAGATTATGCTATTTCTACCAATAGTATTAGTTATTTATATTAATTGTAAGCTGGTTTAAGGAAGACAGAACTGGTATGCACTGTACACCATTTAATAATAATACGTCTCGGATCTTGCAATCTTAAATGATGATCCAATTGAAATAAGTTATTGTGTAGGTAATCCATGTAATTGTGTAATCTCATGTAATTAATGTTAATTTATGTATTTGATTTATCGCTGATCTAAATGTACTTATAAATGTAATTCCCGTGTTATGATTCCCACCAAATATATGCCGTTTTCCTGTCCGACTGCGAGCGCGGGAGAGTGGACAGATTGAGGTAGTCATTTGCACGTGTAGAGAGAAGACCTGTTTCCACGAAATTTAATCCGACTTCCAGAATTCAGAGAGCTGTCAGAACCAAGCATTGATCACGTGTCGTCGTGTCATCTTTCTCAGAGGGAGAAACGAACTCTCTTCTCCCGCGGGCCTTGTCACAATGAAGCACCGCTCCACTCTCTCCAGTGTCCAGGCACCAGATGCGATATTGTAGGGCATAGCGGTGCCACACTTGGCACTTTGATATGGAGCAGTGTTCCGGACAGCACTGAGCGTACACTCTTAGTTACATTGTCTTTGTCATCTATCCCGCGTCTAGCTTCACAGGAATGTGTTAAGTCTGACACCTTGACTAAGGTGTGCAACACAATACTTGTCAACCCAATCAACCATGTGATGAAATAGTCTCTCTGACAGAATCACCGTACCATTTCCAATTATTGACAACGGTTCATCCTTACTATGAGTATGTCTCGCTTCGTAGTTTTATTGTGTATTTTGTCCACTGGATCAATAGTATTAGTAAAGTCTGAGAGAACGACTGACGATGATTTAGTTGAAGTTGAGATAGACGCCCTCTGTCCCAAGGGATCATTTTCCTATGACGGGTACGGATACAACACAGAGGAGTTCCCCTGTGAGCTTTGTGGACCGGGAGAGTTTGGGGACGTGGAGGGGCTGGACGAGTGCGGGATATGTCCACCAGGCTCGTTCACCCCTGACCTAGGGTTCTGGGAGTGTATGCAGTGTCCCAAGGGGAGCATTGCCGACCAGGATTTCAGTTACGAGTGCTATCCGTGCTATTTCGGACAGTACAGCCCCGCGGAGGGAGGCACGTCCTGTGAGAACTGTCCAGTTGGGAGATATCAGAACGAGGAGGGACAGGGAGACTGCAAGATCTGTCCCCCTGGACAGTACCAGGACACTCCCGCATCACAGAGCTGCGGGTTATGTCCCGCAGGAGAGTCCTGCCCCGCGGAGAGCACCTCGTCCTCTGCGTGTAGTCCGTGTCCAGCTGGACAGCACGCCAGTGTGGCGGGGTCAGCGTGTGTGCCATGTCCAATTCTCACGTACACGGATGAAACAGGGGCGACTGCCTGCAAGGACTGTCCCTCTAACACCGAGACAGAGGGAGCCACGTCCTGCTCTGTATCCTGTCCATCTGGACAAGTTGATGTGGACGGTATATGTACCCCATGCCCAGTGGGGACATATGAGGTGGACGCCACATGCTCGCCCTGTCCCTCAGGGTCATACAACTCGGACACCGGTGCTACACAGTGTGCACAATGTCCAGCAGGATCGTTCAGTGCGGAGCCTGGTGCGGCGGGGTGTGAGCCATGTCCAGTCAGGACGTACGGTCCGACTGCAGGACTGGACGTGTGTTTGGACTGTCCGGGAAACGGTGAGGAGGGGATGACAGAGTGCAGGGTAGAGTGTCCAGCAGGCTTTGTGGAAAACGAGGATGGTAACTGTGAGGCTTGTCCAGCTGGCACGTTTGAGATTGAGGGGGAGTGTGAGAGCTGCCCAGGGGGACAGTTCGCCAGTGATGCGGCATCTGTCCAGTGTGAGCCATGTACAGAGGGACATTACTGTCCCCCGGGGACAGCTGAACCTAGCCTCTGCTCTGCGGGCGAGTTTTGTCCCGCAGCAGCCTCGTCTCCCTCCCTCTGCCCCGCCGGTACCTATAACCCCTCCACTGGGTCAGTCTCATCCGCCAGCTGCCTGGCTTGTCCGGGCGGATACTACTGCGAGGGAGAGGGGCAGTCCGACACATCTGGACAATGCTCCGCGGGATATTTCTGTCCAGAGGGAAGTACATCAGCAGAGGAGGAAATCAGCCCGCCAGGAACATTCTCACCCGCAGGCTCCTCAGCAGCCACGCCCTGTCCCAAGAACACGTACAGGAGTGAGGAGGGTGGGGTGACAGTCCATGACTGTCAGCACTGTCCACCTGGACAGGAGACAGACGGACAGGGAACCACGTCCCCTGACATGTGTAAAGATGTGATCTGTAACCCAGGATACTACAAGGATATGGAGGAGGGATGTGTTATCTGTGCAGCAGGATCATTCAGCACTCTTCAGAATGCTGATTCCTGCACTCCATGCCCCAAGAACATGTACAACTCAGTGCCTGGTTCTGATGCTTGTCTCAAGTGTCCCGACACGACCTACACCTGGGATGAGGGTAGTGACTCATTCGACAAGTGTATCGGACCCGTTATCCAAATCTGCACCGGGGAAAACTTGACGGGACGTTGTGCGGGCTATTATGACGATAATTTGCAGGCAGATTTCTCCATAGCATCTCTCATCGTGATGCGGGGAGAGTTTGAGGTTTACACTGGTGTGAATCACGGCGGAGACCACACCGTTGTCAAGGAGACGGACGGGGCTCTCAACGTGCTGGACATTTTCCCGAACACGGACGATCAGATTCTGTCCTTCAAACCGCTCCTCAACAACGTGTACTGCTACTTTGAGAAGGGTGCTGAGTTCAGAGGCACATTCAGGACAAGTGCAGCGAATGGGAAACCCTGTCTAAACTGGGCTGACACTCCCATGGCTGACAAGACAACCAGACATGACAACCACTGCCAGAACCCGGAGGGAGTGGCGGATGAACCGTTCTGCTACACCAGTGAAACGGAAACCAGTCCGTGCGGGATCCCGGCTTGTATCTGGGATATCGATTGTTACACTGGGATCGGAGCTGGTTACAGGGGCTCGCAATCCCGGACTGAACACACGAAAACGTGTCAGAACTGGGAGTCCAACTGGCCACACCCCATCTCCAGCAAGTACCGGGATGCGGACTGGGCGGGAGTCGGGGACCACAACCTGTGCCGGAATCCCGACACTGCGGGCACTGGTAAACCGTGGTGCTTCACAACTAGTCTCAATCCGTACTATTGGTGGGATTACTGCACTGTGGAGAGATGCAATAGAGATCAGTTCCAGTACTACAGATTCTAGCTCTGGGTTACAGTACAGGGCAAAAGTGCGGGTGAAAATAACAAGGTGCAGGACTGTCAGTAGTGTTTCTTTTTAATCAAAAAATGAATTTAATGAAGATTTATTATATGCGTAGTTTATTGTGATTAAGAAAGCGTTTTACTAAAATCCAGGCGTTCCCTTAACCGTCGTATATCGCTATCGTGCTCATTGAAGCAGAAAACTTGTAAACGAAATGTACACTTTGGATAATTGACAGATGATCAATGTATAATCTATAAACTTTTTAAAGGATTATTTACTCTAATGTTACAAAATCATCCACTTTTAATTATAACACTCAGCCCGAAAAACGATATATTGCGTTCAGAAGATCAAAGACTAGCAGGTAGCAACTCAGAAATAAGCAGCCGATCAAAGCTGTGTTGAAATAGTGAGGCGCATATGAATTGATGCTGCTAAAATTCGATCACAAACACCGCATCACCGCCTAACGATAATATATGACAGAAATCATGTCACGTGACTTTCTATATGCGGGTACGAACATTCGGTATATTGAAATACTCAAAAGGGAGATTGGGAAATTTTCCAAATTCTAACAATATGTCGTTTAAAACTGCCGAGAAAGGCACTTTTGCTGTTTTTATATACATATGGAGTATGAACAAAAACGATATGATATATACGCGTCTCTCTCTTCAAAATCATAGAACTGACAATAAATCCTATAAATTCTAATTATCGTTTAAAAAATGGATGGTATACCAGTCCGCTACAACAGCCGAATCTACTGTCTCATACTGCTTAATGAAGGGATGTTGCAATAATCTGTCGTACTTTGGCCGTTCATTCACGTCCTTGATAAGACAGATTCTGACGAAATCAATGAAGTCCGGTGAGAAACCGTCCTCTGATTTAAGCACAGGCGCTGGCGAATTGATGATCTCTGTCATAAGAGAGAACTGAACCTTGGTCTGACTGTACGGGTATTTGCTGTACGCTAGCTCGACAAGCGTGATCCCGAGTGACCAAACATCAGCCCGGATGTCGTATGACGGGTTGTCTTGATCGGGCGGGTCGATCCTCTCTGGAGACATGTACGCGGGGCATCCCTGGTCCCGCGTCTTTACCTTACTATCCACTAAATTACCAGCAATACCGAAATCACATATCTTTACTAGGCCCCTTCTATCGATCAATATATTGCTCGGTTTGACATCTCTGTGTATCACACTGTATTGCTGCTTGAGAAACGCCAGACCATGCACCACCCCCACAGTTATTTTCCCCAGGACTGGTTCAGGGATACCACCCACCATTCCCCGCTCTTTCATCGCTTTCTGCAACTTATCGAGACACGTGTCCATGGGTTCCATGCATATACAGACATCCTGCTCTGTGATATATGCACCGTATGAGTTGATTATACTGGGACATGTATGTTCTTTTATCACGATGTTTAGGTCAGTGAATATGCGACGTTGTTCCCTCAAATCCTGGGACATGAAATTAGTGGCAGTTTCTAGAGTTTAAGTGTCAGTGTTTAAGTGTCAATTAGTTAATGTCAGAGTTTGAGGGTCAAGACCGAGTGTCTGTTATTTAGCATCAATGTCCAAATGTCAGTGAATTTGAGTCAGTTGATTTAGAGTCAGTGTGACAGGTCTATTGACTATGAAGTCCACTTAACGATGTTCCAATACCTGTGTTCGTCGCATCTTCTTGACAGCCATCAGAACATCTGTTGGCTTGTGTCTCATCAACTGAAACACGTTATTTACATTACATGAGAGCCAAGTAAACATGTATATTATCGCCAATATGGTTTCTACGTATCTAGAACAAGTTTCCGCTGAATTCCACAATATTAGCTACCAATTCGGTTGTGCGCGGTGTGCTAACAACAGATTGCGCGCAATTTTCACACAGAAATTTGCAGGAAAAAAGTTGTCAGCATTAGGAGAAGTCCCACAGCAAACTTGCGCGCGCAGCGCGTACCTTTGACAAAGCAGAAACAATAACAAAAACACGCCAAGCGATTGAAATGATGAGCCGAAAAATATCGGCCCCAAACAAAACCGAGGGCGGATACATACCTGTACAGTTCCACAAGCTCCATCCCCCAAATGTGAAATACTCTCAAAATCACATTGCGACACATTATACCGCTGTCCGTTGATGCGAACTTCAGGCTTGAAATTCTCAAACTCAAACGGGTTTGACTGCGACATAGTTTTATCGGGATTCTGAAAATATTGAGTTTAGTTTTACAGGGTACATTTAACGACCTGGCGAAACTGATCATTGTTACTCACACTTACCCTGGTCGCTGTGTTGCCGTTAGATTTGGCACTCAGGGATAAACAAGGTCTGTCCCGTCTTAGATCCCTGACATCAATACGTCCTGGGAGATAATATGTTCAGGTGACAGGGGAAAGGAAAGGGACACAGTTATCTGCTGAGTGGATGTAGTGCATTTCCGGTGCATCTCTGATCACGCATAATCACACATAATCATATATTAACAGTCAATCACGCATAATCACACACAATCACACACACACTCACGCACTTACCAGGTCTTGGTCGGCCAGGCCCCGCCTCGCTGGAGCCAGACCTGAGGGATGTCATGATTAAACTCTGGGGTCGGGGTCGTCGCTCATCATCCCTCTTTGCCGTGGTTGGGGTCGTGAACAGGGACTGGGGTCGCTCTCTCCTTCGACCACCCGAGTCAGCTGGTGCGCTACTCACTCTTCTGCGTGGAAAGTGGGGGACTCGGCAAGTGTGGTTCACAAGATGAGTGGATACAAATCGAGCGGTGGTATGGGGGACAATAGGATAGATAGGACACTGATTTAGTTTTGGGGATCTTTAGAAAACATGGAGTAGCACATCCAGCTTAACGAGTATAGAAAGAGAGGAGCAATCCCTGACTTGCCTGCCAGGCATGACAGATATGACGCTATAACTGTCAAACGTCCATCAATGACTGACAGACATTGTTTATCCTTGACAAGCAAGCGATCCACTAATGTCAGGCTACAAAAACACATATAATACAGCCTCAAGCGTATAAAGAGTTTCATATAGCCACAGAGCATTATACAGAGCTATATGATAGAATGTCTAAACCAAGTATTATCAAAACTAGCATAGCAAAGACACACACATACACACACATACACACACATACACATACACACACATACACACAGACACACAGACACACA
>CAMPET010000084.1:201522-219268 GCA_946803715.1 Beroe ovata | reverse complement strand
CACACACACACACACACACAAACACAGACACACACACAAACACAGACACACACACACACACAGACATACAGACACACAGTACACACACAGACACACACGTACACACACACACATTGTGTTACGTACGGTATGATTGGTGAGGACGGAGCCATTTCTCCCCCTCGTATTTTGAGAGCGTTGAGTTTCTCATATATTCCACTTGTGTTAGGCATGCCTGAGTGAATCAGTCAATAAGAGTGGGGTTATAATGAGTAATTTGGGAAAATTGCCCTTTCAAATCTTTGGAAAAACTAAGTTACCAAGTAAGTTGCATTATACAAAGAAATGTCAGAGGAGGAGAGGCAAAAGATAAGATGAGATGATAGACTGATTAAAAACAGTGATATGACAAAAATCAGTGATCCTACCTTTTCCAGAGTTTGATGTCATCAATTATACTCAACAGTTCCTATCATGTAAAACATCAACTGAGAATAATAGGGGAAGGGTCAATATTGGGCAATGGGCATTGTGGAATTAAATCACCGTATCATACTATCGAGGGATATTAGATTCATGCTGCCTTGCAAAAAGAACCGGAACGAAAAACGAAATTCAAGTTTTGAGTTCATCCAATAGAATGCAAAAGTGGTTGTAATACTTCCCATAAAACACAGACAGCTGCATAAGCATCCCATAACAACTTCGTATTGATTTTGATATATTCGAGACGGTTTTAAACTATATTCCTGTCAATCTATAACTCTAAATAAATGCAGCTGAAATGATAAAATTCAAAATATTCATCCTATCAAAAAGGATTAAAATCAGTCAAAAAACGATACCTGCTACAACACCATGATAATTCACACATGAATATGAGAGTATTCAGATATAATTAAACGAATTCAGCACACAAATTCCCAGCATTTTCCATCATGCTCATTTTGATAAGTTCCCGAGGTTGTTTTGTTGAAAAATCGTGGACGAGCTCATCAAGTTTTCAATGTACTGGGTAAGAACTTGGTTTTCTGATTTGAGTTTGCTATTCTGTTCCTTCACGGAATCAACCCGTTGAGCAAGGTCATCTAGTGTGTTCTGTAGCTCTAGCACTTCCTAGAAATGAGACAAAATATGATTAGATTTACAATTCAGAGATCAGGGCTAACAACTGTCTAATTTATTGTCCAGTGGATACTATCACAACGCAAGGTCTATTAATCACTATCTCACCAAAGATAGCACTGGGCACGGAGAGGAGTTTTTGTAGATGTACTAACCTGGATCAACTGCTTCTTCTTTTCCTCTTCATTCTCGATGTCTTCCATTGTCTTCTGGTCTTCACATAGCTGAATCACAGTTTCGCTCGGTTTATCATCAGAATTTCAGTCAGAATGTGCAAGTAAGGCAAACTTTTCAGGAGTTGCAAGTCATAAGAAAACAATTCAATCTCTATCAATGAAATAGGTACATTCTATCAAATAAAAACAGGGTAAAAATTGGTATAACAATTCTGCGTCTTGCTGTCACTTTCAAAATGGTGGAGCGGGAGTCTCAACTGAGGCTGATTATAAGTTCATCTCATTTCTTGTTGCAGGTTGCCAAATATCCAGTCGCAATTATACAAATACAAAGTGAAATCTGACACACAATACAAATACCATGTTGATGCATTTGTCAAATATTTAAGACTTCATCTTACAAAACTGAGCAGCAAATCTAGGTTACACAGCGCGGCATTTTGCTCTCCATACTTCTGTGCTCTCTTCGTCATCTTGCTATGTATATAATGTATTTCATTGGATACACTGTGATCTGATTTCTAATTAACATAAATCACATTTTCATGATCCCGACTCAGATGTTAACTCAATCATTATTACATTTGTATCCTCACAGCTTGCTGCAATCTTACTGCCAGAGCTGTTCCAACATACATCGGATATCACTCCACCGCCCTGATAATTGTTCACCAGAATTCCATCTTTTACTCCCCAAATTTTGAAAGTCCTATCCACAGATCCACTGGCTAGGAAGTTGCCACAAGGACTGAAACAGATGGAGAGTACAGCGGAGGTATGCCGATTGTAATGCTGGATACACTCACCAGTCTTAGTATTCCATAATCTAACAGTAGTGTCCTGACTTGCCGTTGCTAGGATGAATTTCTGCTCTTTTTGCTTTGGTGGCATCCATCTCACAACCTCAACGCTACCAGAGTGACCCTGCAGTGAGTGAATACACTCCTCTGATCGCAATGACCAGATCCTTGCAGTCCTATCCTCTGATCCTGACGCTAAATATGTACCAGAGTGGTCCCAGCGTAACACATTTACCTCCCTTTCATGCCCCTTGAAGTATTTAATAGGCTTCTCAAGTCCCAATCTGCACACATATATCACCGTGTTATTGCTACATGCAGCAAATGTTTTCTCATTTTGCCAATGGATATCCATTGTAGCTTCCATCAGATTGCCCGGGTTGAACTTGTAATCTTGATACTGTTGAGCTGACTGCAAATCAATAACAACAACTGACGGAGACATTCCACCAGTGACCAAGTACTGACCTTTACAATTGAATTTCAAGGCAAAAACCGGGGCACCATGAATCTTGAATGTATGCAACAATTCCCCTGTATTTTTGAATATTTTGGTGCTTCCATTTAGACAACCACTTGCCAGAAGATCACCATTGGGACTCCAGTCAAGTGCTGTTATATCAAGTTTCTTGTCATTTCCACTGCAAGCAGCATGTTTCAATACAATTGGCTCTTTCGAAGTATCAACCATGTCCCATATTCTAATTGTACTATCACCTGAACCAGTAGCAAGCTTATCTGTAACAGGATTCCAGACACAGCTGAACACTTCTTTATCATGAGGAAAATGTCTGATATTATCCTTATTTATGAAAACACTTTCCTTCAACTCTTCATCAGCATCTTCAGACTGGAAGTTTTCAGGAGGGCCTGAAGTTCCATTCTCAAATGTAGGCTGTTCTTCAGAAGCATCAAGCATCATTGTGACATCAGGTTCTTCAAACTTGACATGAGGAGCTTCATTGTCATGAGATTCAGTGTCACATGATTTGGGAGCACTACTGGTCATGGCACGAGAGCTAATTCCATATATATCTGGTATTACTGCTTCAATTAGACTCAAGGAATCACTTTCTGTTGAAATCAAGCCATCATCTGATAATGATATTTCAGCTTGAACAAATTGAAGACCCTTCTGTAAGATTGAAATCAGAGCCCCAGGAGGGACTAATGTTCCATCAATATTGCAACTATTGGTATGAGACTCAAGGTTGAAAACAAATGCTGTATGTTCAAACCCTGACTCTTGGAGGTAGCGATAAACTAAATAATTCACCTCATCAGAAGTCATGCACATTGTGCTGATGAAGAATTCCTAAGGATAATGCTTTATTAGTAATGAAATCAACTTGGAAGATTTGACATTAGGATATAATAACATAGCAACACTTAACTTTAAACTTATCAACACAACCTACAGTCACTTTTGGGAAGCAAGGGCCTTAAACAGTCATTACAGTAGATTTGTGGTATGAAGTGTGTGGGCATGATTCAGTAGATTGTCAATAATCATCTAAAGCAGCATAGAAAATAAAAAATTAGCAAAACAAATTCTTTGAGATGATACGATGATGTCATGATGAGTGCAAGTAAATGAAACTCAAGAAGTATGACATAAATCAAACCTTGCACACCTGCCTATCAAGTGATAGTTTTGGAATTAAAACTTATGTAAGTTAAAGCTCCACCTTCAGGATGTCGGTAAGAATGCACATCATCCTGCAATGAGCAAAACTCGAATTAAATTAAATGTCACAAAAAGCATTAACCATGACCTGCAAAATCCCAACCTCACACAAACAAATGTAAAACAGATTGTAGAAAAAAATGCCTGTACTCAAATAAATGCTTTACAGCACTATGCCCATCATTCATAGAGGATAAATGCTTCAATTAAAATTGAACTGTAATGTCAGTGAGGAATTATATAATTGTTTTCGCAAAGAATCGCTAATCAAAAACGTTTAGACAGAGTCTGCTTCTCACACGCGTGCGCGCGGCGCATGCGTTCATGCAATCGAAAGCCAAAACTTGGTCATTTCAGTTGTAGCTTTTGCACTTCGTGAAGTTGCGCGCCGCGGCGCAAATCAAAACAGAGTTCTTCTGTATACGTATTGTTAAATGTGATTTGTCTACTGCTCCTCGAATCTCGTGCGCGATTCAAGGAGCAGCCGCGCGGCGCGGCGAAAGAATAACAATAATAACCAGGCACCGCGCGCTTAGTATATATTAAAAAGCCTCGCATCGCAGGCAACTGTGCATAAATAACTGCAAAAACGTTTGGCAATGCATTCAAAACGGAATTTATGAGTCCTGGTCGCGCGCAGCAGCATCGTAAAATTTATTCAGAAATATCACAGACCTTTTGTGTGATGATTTATTTGATTTCAGTATTTTAGTTATTGATGGGTAAACCAATATTAGAGAGGAAAGTCTAGTATTTAAAGTGAATTATTCATTTCTTATTGAAATTTCTCTGTCTTTTTGCTTCGTACAGGAATTTCACTCGAATAATTGCATGGTCAATGATGTTATTTCTGTTGTCACATACCAGCCGGATAGGTGCTAACATGATGTTGAAGTTTCTAAATCTCATTTCATGTCACATGTTTATCCATCAATAATCAAGATACAATATAATTTTGAAGACCAGCTCAACAGGCGGATTTCTTATCAAGGTATATCACTAAGGTCTATGGCAGAGAAAGAAGGAACTGCTGTAAAGGTTGCTATCAGAGTTCGCCCTTTACTTGAAAGGTGAGGAATGGGCACAAGATTATGGATATGAGACTATGATAGTGTCATACTCATTCAGTTTTAACATATAATTATTATGGTTCGCAAATTTGGTTTCATTTGCAGGGAGAAGATCAAACGTTGCAAAGAATGTTTAATAGTTTTACCAAACAAGAGCCAATTAGTTCTTGGAAAAGACCAGAACTTCACATTTGATCATGTATTTAACGATAAGACAACACAAGATGTCATTTATAATGATGTTGTAAAGCCACTCGTGCATTCCTGCTTAGATGGTTACAATGCTACTGTCTTTGCTTATGGACAAACAGGTATTGAGGAGTGCTTTTTCATTAGCTATGAGTGAATTCTGTGTGCAGAGCTGTCAATGATACCCATTGATTTATTTCAGGTAGTGGCAAGACATTCACCATAGAAGGGGACGAATCAGAGGAAGAGATGCTGGGCATCATTCCTCGAGCAGCAGCAGAGTTCTTCACTTGTATCAGCAAATCAGATGGAGACAAAGAGAAAATAATTGTAAGCTTAATCAGGACCCTGCTGCCTATGATCCATGTTTGAGAGCCCTTGCCTCTTATTGATACTTAATTATTGATCAGGTGAATGTGTCATACTTGGAGATACATCTCGATGAAGTCAGAGACTTGTTATCTAGTTCAGCTGAAGAAGTTCATATCAGAGAAGATGATAAGGGCAACACTCTTGTGCGAGGTTAAGCGAGTAACCAATTCTATTGATTTTAATAATTATCTATATCATTCTCTCCATTCCTGTAAAGGTTGCGACTCTATGAATATTTCCATTCCAGGTCTGAAAGAAGTTCCTGTGACAAACTGTGAAGATCTGCAGAAGATAATGCGGTATGGAATGGCAGTGCGAACAACAGGAGCTACTCAGATGAATGAGCAATCATCACGGTCTCACGCCATCTTCACGATCCACATCAGCAAACAATCCCTCACTGCTGTCAGAAATGTAGAGGTGAGAATAATCACTTTCAACCAGCAGTTGTCTGATAGAATTATGCCCAGTTTTCGCCATCTGGTGTTTGATGGAATTATGCTGGGAAAGTCATGAATAAATAAATTATTTCCGTCAAAAGTTAATTAAAGTTCATGGAAGAATAGGTCTCGCAATAACTCCTGAAAAGAGAGTCATCACGCACACACAGATTGTCCAATACTCATTCTAGGTAGCTGGCAATATACTTAATAACCATCTCGACGTTTGTTCAACATGGATGTTATTGTTGTACGTGCACTGTTCACATGAAGACCAGCCAGGGGGTCATTCTTTCAGCTCATTTCATCATCCCTCCCCACATTCTCACATGTATGTGTCTTCACTATTATTTCCAGTGTCCAGAACTCTTTCTAATTATAGAATCACATAGGCACGCTTTGCATCACAATACCTGCGCTCTATAATTGTCATGTGGACATGGGGAATGTACCCATCACTGATGGGCCATCAGCAGCAGCACTCAGCATAGTTACTGTATTTTATCTTCTTTCCATCGGATTTTGATCGGGAATCGTTTGAATAACTTTGCAGCGATTTCCACACTCACAATAATTTCATGATTGCTTTCCCGGTTCTGTTGCAATCATGTTATTATGAAGTCCAACTTTTGTTACAGTAGGAATCATGTGTAATCGCTGATTCCAGTTCAAACTTTCCTCGTGCAGAGTGTGTCAACACTCCACATGCTTGATTGTCACCATGATGCATATCAAGCGGTATATTTTGTAATTGTATAATTTGTTTTGTCTCGTTTTGCTGTGTTATCCAGATAAATCAGATATACTTGCTCTTCCACGAAAGCTTCGTTCTTGAGTCTTATGTCGATTTAAGTTCCAATGGTTTATCGATATCAAACATTTGGTTTGGAAACTACGGTACCTGTTAACGTGTGCAGGATTCGATAAGCTTCTCATAGTCTAATATCAACGGCCATGGCCCGTTTATCTGTGATCAATAACAGCTATAATAGTCCACAGAACCAAAGAAGAACCTGCCCGTGACTCAACCCCCTGTCCATGATTCTGACACCTTCTAACCTTTTGTGTCCACCGTTATTCAGAACTGTTGAGCCACTTAAGACGACAATAGTATAGGAGTGTGTTGTCGGTACGTGAGTGCGTGTGTGTGAGCTTTGACAATGGTGTCATGGCCATGACATGAACCCATCCTCTCTTTTCCCCATCCTAAACAGCCTCTTCAACTCTTAACCGTGAGCGAGAAATGAGTATAATATGCTCATATTATTCACTCGTTTTTATTTGTCACTTCTTATTGAACTTAAATTGCTTTGTTCGTAACTATCAGAGTAACAATTGTTGTATGAGCTTGTTCAATTATTCTAGCCCCTCTATCTTATTTAGAATTTCTAACTTAACTCGATGATTATTAGAAAATCGGAGGGCTAAGTTTCACTTCAATCCGTTGTTTCCACCGAATGGTCTGCTTCATCTACCCACTTCCCTAATACCTAAACCCCTCTTCATTTTATCGTCCCATGCCTGTAACAATCATTGCTGAATGCTGTCACATTGCTGCTAATTACAAACCCCATCCCCCTATGATAATATACAAACCGTCAGCCGTATTATAACTGTAGTCAATTCTCATGTCCATGTCATAATCCACGCATCTGGTATACCTGAGTCTAATTATATCGGTCTGACATAACTCACTGTATCACTGTACAGGTAGAAGTGATAATAGATCCTCCGAGTTTTAATGATACACAATTATCACAAGATAACGCTTCTTATCCAGTTTACTTACTCGTATAATACCTATCATATCAATTATTAATTAGATCTCATGTATATCTTTTGATTGGCTGATTTTGATGATCGCGTTTTGTGAATCATGCATTCCCCTTACTGACATGTTAGTCGATGATAACTCCAAGACTTGATGAAATGTTTTCCGTTTGAATATGAATTACGAGTTTTAGAAAATAACATAAAATGTAAAAAAAATCTCCTGTTGAAATATTGATTATCCTTCGTTCTTTTATCGTGATACCTACCTGTCACAGTACTGTGTTTTTATTAAAAAAATCGAGATTTTCGTAGCCGTAAGAAGAGTCTGAACAATCGCAATTCTCCCACGATTTTTTACAATACCGAATGATCGTAATCTCTCACGATTATTGTTTCGTAACGATTATAGTTTCATAAGATAACCGTTACGATTTGGTGGCTGTAAACGATCGAGACATCGTTTATATATTAGTTTTGTCGCCAGAATATTATGTGTTTTCTGCTCAAGTGTTTATAAGCAAAGCCCTCCAATCTTCAGTGTGTCTCACTTGATATTTCAATCAATCATTTTATGCTCCTCACGGCTCACACAACCATAATTTCACGTCTCTGACATATTGATTCCCTGTGTCACACCTATTTAATAATGAACAGGACCAACTTCTGTAGTCACGTGATTCATTACGAAATTATTTTGTCGACCAATAAACACGCGAATTCATCCTCCACTGAGGCAATTATATCACGCAATACGGTATGATACGGCGTATATTATGTTATGATGAATGAACAAAGTGTGGCAGCAGTCGCATGGCGTGATTCTTGAAGATTTGTGATAGGTCCTTTGATTGTCTCACTTTTTGTATTGAATGGGCAGCAGTGGATTGCGAGATGAATTTGAGACTGTCATTGGAATTAGAGCTATTTTGGAGTTTAGACTAGCATCTTTTTTGGACTATAATAATTCTATCATTCGCTAATTCCTCCAGGAATTTATGTCATCACTTCCAGCTCGTATCATAATTTTCCACATTCCGACATCGCTGACCGATTCACACGATCACTTATATCCGTGTTGTTCATCGTTCATATCTTGTTCACTGAGTTTGGTTCAAGTTCAATTTCCTGAGAGAAGTTGAGTTTAACTCGGATTGATGTGTCAAATTCAATCTTGTCGAGAAGAGTACAGTCCTGCTCCCCATACTCCAGATCTTGTCTCTCTTCTCCTTGTTACACGTACCCCCTGTACACGTACCCTGTAATTTCACGGCACATTCACAACCATGTACCGAGTAATTTCACGGCACATGCACAACCATGTACCGAGTAATTTCACGGCACATTCACACCCGTCACATGCAATGATACCGATGATGATTGACCTCCCCTCCTCTAACATTCTATTACTTTGTATCTATACTATCGTCCAGTTGTGTCCGCCGTCCATAACTTTCTTGTCTGTGTGTCCGTATCTCCCTCCTGTGCGTATGAAAGGGGAGTGAGAGAGTGAGTGAGTGAGTGAGTGAGTGAGTGAATGAGTGAGTGAGTGATCACTCTCTGCATCTAGACAAATATGATTCTCCATTTCAATCACTCTATTCCAGACACTCTGCGCCTAAATAGCACAGTTTTTGTCTGGATAACATTATTATGGTACACACCCCATATTGCATATAAGATTATACCTACCCCTATAATAGTCTCGTCGTATACCAGCTATTGTTCTCTTATTAAACAAGCCATTACATCAATCCAGTCATGTGTAATGGAATATATTATATTGTCAAAGATGAGGGTTGAATGGTGCATTGTGCAATCGCATACCTACATCCTTATATGGGAAAAGTCCATTATCAGAGCTCGGATATGAATGTTCATTTCTCATCGTTATTAAACCTCTCCGGGAGTCCTTTGTTATTTTCCTTCTCTAAGTAGGTACCGTACTACTTAAGTTTGTTTTGTATAGGTACTCGAAGTAGGAGAGATTGCTTGGTGCTTTGTTCGAGCGCAAACATTTTGCGTGGTTTTCAGATCTTTCGCAGTTCGCTCCATCATTTGTCTATTTAGTATTTCATAGTCTCCCTCTTTCCCGATTCTTTCCCCCTTTCCCAATTTCCGGTCTCCTGTGGTCAATTCCAGTTTTATCACAGCAGTTTTTAGACAGACACTATACCTCTCGATGAAATCTCTGCCTTTCAGCAACCTTCAACAGTCGGGCTCATATTCATGACAACACTTCAACAATTGAGCTGGTCACATGTGTCTGAATCGTTTACACAGGCTTGTCAATTTCCTAAAATTAGGCCTCATTTAGCCGCTTTTTATCGCTTATATGGCTAAATTTTCCGCGGAAGATGTTTAGCCTGTCGTCTGAGAAAAACGTCGATCCCATTTTTTCTGCCCCCACTATTTCTCCGACCCTTTCGGAAGATTGGGCTCATGTGCAGTGAACCTGTCTGAATATTTTGCTTTCTACGTTGTCTCTGATCCATGGTTTAGTGAGGTGTACATATTCTGAGCATCGGAGTGCATACCGATCTACAACTCCGTTGTAGAACATTAGAATATGTCCTCTCAAATTTGTCCTCCGGAACACAAATTTCCCCGGCATTTCCCTAAATCCTCCCTCCTAATTTCGTCGTTAATTAACCTTCCCAAGCGCATGATCACTCAATCAAAATTAAGTCTCGAAATTTAGAGATTACCATCCTACTTAATAAACATGCTGGTTACTTAAATATAAATCTCTTCTGCAGTTGTTCTGGGATCAAACTTCCTAAATCATCGCTCTAATATTGTAATCGACTTCAAGTCTCCACCCCTGGTTACGGTTTCTCATGACATAACCCGAGAATTTCATGCTCTCGAAGCCACTCCAATTCCACTGGGCTTCGTGATTTTGAATACAGCTCTGACTACTTTCCCCTCGGTTAATTGACGTTAATTGACGTTAATTGACGGTTAATTGACGTGATATAATAGCCATGGCACTGCTACTCTGCCAGCCGTTACGAAATTCCTCCAAAATCGAGCCATACGCTTCCTCGCTCTGTTGAAGAAGTCTAGTCGTTGCGTAATTCCCACATTTTTAGGTATTCAAATTATTAGGTATTCAGATTCAGAGAGAGTGCCTATTTTCGTTAAAATGCTTCGTTTTTCTCCGTTTGTTTTGTTTAATTTATTTTCCGATGACGCAATTTCATAGAATCGTGAGAGTTGCTAGCGATAGCATGCATTATCGGCTCTCAATAATTGTACCTACAGTATTTGCTGACAAATTATCATATTCGGAGAATATGCTTTACAAATTTTACTTACGTGCGTACCGTGTAGTTTCTTAATTAAATCACTTACCTATTCGACGCGACTCGGTCGTGAGATATTATAGTAATTGATAACTTATTATAGTTTTTACTCCGCATACCCTTCGGCCTGCAGCGATCTGAATTGTGCAATATTCATCTTGAGTTGATTTGTAACACAATGATATCAGACATTACTATTAAATTTCTCTTTATTTTGAGTGACATCTGTCAAATAGGCTAAAGTCAGACGTTGCGGTCTGACGTCAGTACATTCACACTTTAATCCAGCTTTTTCTTTGATAATTTGTTCCTTGGACAACTTTTTTGGCGATGAATTTTATCAAGCTTCCCATTATTAACTTATTCATAGTTTAACCGTAGGTATGTGTTATATGCTTTCATAAGATTAAATAAATCTTGTACTTTCTTGCACTTCCCTATTCTTCTCTGATGTATAGTCGCATTCACGCCGCCATGATGAATCTTGCAAGTTATAATAGTGACTCCAATTTCAATGTTGAATACCTCAAACCCCTCTACACGTCCTATTCATCCCCCTTCTACAATCCTCATAACCCCCATCTACAATCCTCATAACCCCCATCTACAATCCTCATAACCCCCCTCTACAATCCTCATAACTCCCTCTACAATCCTCATAACTCCCTCTACAATCCTCATAACCTCCTCTACAATACTCATAACCCCCTCTACAATCCTCATAACCTCCTCTACAATCGTCATAACCCCCTCTACAATCCTCATAAACCCCTCCCCATTATATCCAGCTCCCTCACAAATGAACGTGACGGAGGCATTTGTCACGCCCGGTGTCGAAATTCTCCTCAGCACGCAGTTCCGTATCTACGATCGTATTCTGGCGGTTGGTCTGTGGGCGTGTCTCATCATCGGTCTCCCCGGCAACTACCTCGCTCTTCGGTACTTCATCTTCTCCCGCAAACGCAATGTCTCCACCCTGCTTTACATCGTGGCATGTGTGATTGACATCGCGTCAAGTATCGTTCACATCCCCGTGGCGGTGATCCTGTTTAGCGACCGGGACGGATGGTTGCTCGAGAGTCAGGTGTTCTGTCCACCGTGGTATTTCCTGTTGCTAACACTCCAACTCATGTCCATGTACGTGGCTATGCTTCTCGCACTGTCACGTGCAATTGTAATTCTGTTCCCGTTCTATTCCGTCAACCGGAAAACCGTGTTTGCGTCAGTTATCATCGTTACAATCTACCAAGGTGCTTGGAACACTATATACCTCATCCTTGCTAAAAGCACGTACTACTCCAAGTCCTCTGCCCTGTGTTTCGCGTCCACCTCCCAAATGAACCATCTTTTCTTCCTGATGTACCAGTGTAACTACAACTTCTGGTCCATTCTCCCACCTGTTGTCGTCACATTCTCCCTCATCGCTTCCGTTGTGAAGCTCAAACGTGAGAGTATCTGTATTACGAGCGAGACACTACGGAAAAACCAGCAAGCAAGCGTGACAATTGCGTACTTTTCCATCATCTTCCTGATCAGTAACAGTTTCTCCTTCATAAACAACACTTTGTACATCATAACGGTCGAGGTGTATGATATGTATCCAGGACCGTTTTATGAGAACAACTTCATGTTTTTCTACAGTTGGATGCTCAGTTTTCTCTACTGTACCGTGATAAACGCAGCGCTGAACCCTGTACTTTATTTCTGGAGAATTAAGAAGATGAGGATGTGGGCGATGGGACAGTTAAGGAGAGTGTCTGTGAAGAAGGTTATCCATAGACGGTATCTTACTACGAATGGGATTGAAGGAACGGTATTGGCCGAGAGCCCATTGTCAAGAGCCGAAACCGAATTTTGATGTTCCGTGTTTTGTTCAACGTGCGTCAGCGATCGATGAGTTTGGATACGTTCTCGGGTTTCATCACTGTTCCAAGAAGTTTAAGAAATCAAATACCCATCCTATGTTTGAAGTTTGAAATGATTCCAGCAGGTCATCAGGGAAGCCAGATAGGTGAAAATAATTCCGTCCCATTCTTTTGGATTCTGCGAACGAAATAACACTCCACGTTTGTAAATTTAGCAGCTGTTATAATGCTCAACTATTCTTTGTTATACTATTTGTGTCAATACTTGATAATGAATCAAAGTTATATTCATGAGTAGTCCATTTCATTTGGTCAAAGAGTCAACTATAAAGTATAAATATACCCCGGAATAACTTTAGAAGCTGAATGTTATGACGTAATGCGTCAAAATTGATCACTTATCTAAACTTTTGTTCTTCTGAATTGTGGCGCCTGTTTAGGATTGTCTGATGAAAATCTCCTAAAGAAATCTCCTATGAAATATCTCCCTAATGAAATATTCACAATCTCGAATCATGACCCCCTCATTCCCGAATTTCCCTATCTCCAAACTAACCCCTCTCTCTTCTCTCCCCAGGTTACGTCAGCAAAGTTTCACTTTGTCGATCTGGCCGGATCGGAACGAGCACACCGAACCGGTAACATCGGTGAACGGTTCAAGGAATCCGTACACATCAACAGCGGACTTCTAGCGCTGGGCAACGTGATCAGCGCCCTCAGTGATCCAAAACGGAAATCCGGACACGTACCGTACCGAGCGTCGAAAATCACACGACTCCTCAAAGATTCCCTCGGCGGGAACAGTCGAACTGTGATGATAACGTGTGTTTCTCCGTCGAGTGACTCGTTTGAGGAAACTCTCAACTCGCTGAAATACGCGAAGCGAGCACGTGACATTCGGAATCGACCAATCGTAAACAAGGACGTGATTGAGGTGGAAATGCAGCGGATGGAATCGGAGATTTTGCAGCTGAGAGAGCAGCTGAAGACGAGGGAAAATAGCTCGAGTGATGTGAGTGGGGGTGACTCGCAGATTGAGTGTCTGATGGAGGAGAAGCAGCAGCTGGAGGCCCAGGTGAGGAAATTGAGGAGAAGGGGAGGGGTGAGGAAAGGAGTGGGGAGGGGTGATAAAAAGTTGCTTCTAGTCTCGTTTAATTTTCAGCTTGGATATTGTACTAGAGCTAGATAGGTATCGTTGTTGAATTTATGCATTGAACTTGGGCGTGTAAAATAACTGGTTATGTAACGTCATCACCGTGGAAAACGTGTTGAGAACTGTTCAATGTTCATATACCTATTCATACTGATCTCATGATAATAACACCTGTCACACGAACATTTCACATACTTCGCACCGCGTGATAAAATCATCATATTCAATTCACTTCAGGTCGAACAGTACAAGCGATTCCTTCGAAGCTGCGTCAAGGACATTGAGAACTGTGTCCGAAAAAAATCCACCGCCGGTCTGACCAAACTTCTCGACAGATTCAAGTCACAAGATGTCACCAAAAGTGACAGCAGTGAGCAGTCACCTGATGAGTGTAGTAGTGAGAGTGATGAAGTGGTCAATAAGTTGAGGGAGGAGTTGAGGCAGTGTAAGGAGGATTTGTTGAACGATGAGAAGATCTTTGCGGAGCAGCAGATTGATTTTGAGACGATGAAGAATGAGATGAATGAGAAAATCTCGAGTTATGAGGAACAAATTCATGGGTTGAACCAGCAAATTGAGAATTTGCGGCTTGAGCAGGATACCAGTGAAATTCAGAACACAACTCTGAAAAAGAAGTCAGTGAAAATAGTTCGGAATAAACCCTGTACTATGGAAGAAATTGAAGAGATCGTGAGAAAGAAAACGTTTGTGATCATGGAGCAAAATATTAAGAAAAGCCTTGAGAAATCAACCGGAAAGCCACGTGCTTCGAAGAACAAGGCGATGATGGAAACGTATTCGGTTGCTAAGCAACCGGTTAGCAACAAGACCTGCTCAATGAAGGAGCATGGGAATTTGGAAGGAAAGATTGGAGAGTTGAGCAAGACTAATGAGAAGTTGATGGCAGAGATCCAGCATCTGAAGGATTCTAACACAAATATCCATGAGACGAAGAAAGTGTTGGAAAAGAACATTGCGAATATAAGGAAACAGAAGAGTGACCTTGAGAATAGGTTCGGAGATTAGGAGATATTCCGATTTCTCTTTCAAGCGGATCAATTTTTTCACGCAATAGATGAAGAATAATCAATACCTTATTTGTTCCATCAGGTTGAAGTCAGCTGAGAAAGATATGGTTCAGCTCCAAAACAAATCGAAGAAAGAGAAGCTTGTTTCTCTGGGCAGGGGTAAACTGGGGAAGAGGGTCTCAGAGATAGCGGTCAATACTTCACAATCAACATTCAAGAAACCATCAGGTAAACGATTTTCTGAGTTGATTTGTGGGTGATTCCCTCTCTCAGGGCCCAGGGATCTCCCAATCGCTGAAATACTATCAACTTGAATCAATTAAATGCTGTTCCGTTACCTATCTCTTATCATCGCGAATAATTGGAATCCGATGTTTGGAAGCTAACAGATTACCTTATCTACGCCTATAGCTGAAGAAGAGAAGATAGAAGAAGCATTAGCCCGTATTCTGGAAGAACGCCAAGAGCTCAGGGTGAAGGAGGAGGAAGTCAAGTTGAGAGAGCAGGCCATCAGGGAGAAAGAGTTGATAGAGAGGGAGCTGGAGAAGTTGAGGAGCAAGGAAGTCAGGGCGAGCCAGGTGAGTGTTGTTGACACCGCTTCACTGCCACGCCTCGCTTGACACCACTTTTCGCTTGACACCACTTCCTTCTATTCTGCTTGAGACCACTTTCTGCTCGACATCACTTTAGGCTGGACATCACTTTTGGCTTGACACCACTTCTTGCCTGGTACCTATCACTTTTCCATTGACACCACTTTTACTTCTTTTTTGTTTTTCCGCATATTATCAACGCCACTCCTCCCAGGTGATATCGAAGGATCTTCTCCGAATGTCAATGAAACTGGAGAAATTAGACAGTGAGATTCTAAACAGAACACACAGCCTAAGCAAAACCAAGACCCTCTCAAAATCAGTCAATCTGGAATCAGAAATCAGGGAACTGCAGAGTAAGAGAAGTGAGATCAGTACAAAAGTTGATACACTCAATCAGAAAGTGACATCAGGTACTTACAACCTTTTTATGGTAGACCTAAACCGACCATGAACGCCATTAAATATTGAAAGAGTGTTTTCTGTGATATTCGCGGGACCCCTCACGCGGATCTCCAAAATATATCACGCGACACATTTCGTAAAATCGTAGGTATATCCCTCTGTCAGGTGAGTTGTTGACAGTGGAGGAGAGCTCCAAGTACCGTGAGTTGAACGAAGCACTCGAGATCACGGAAGCGGCGATACAGTACCGAACTCGGGATGATGCCAGTAGTGAGGAGAGTAGTGGGGGTGAGGTGCACCTCCCGCCAACTGAGGTGAGTGCTGGCACGATGCCAAGAGTGCAAAATCGCACCAGAAATTGTTATTTCAACACAAATTTTATCCATATGCTGTTTTATTTGTATCCTTATGCTATAAAAACTTTTGGAATGTTATTTGCTAGTTACTTTTCCCAAACAACTGTTTTTTACTCGAGAAGAAGATCTCGTAATTTTCACCAATCTCCACTCTAGGCTGTGACAGAGACGTTGTTCAACAAACTGGTGTCAGCTCGAGAAGAGAACAGCTCCCTGAGTCAACAGAACCAGCTGTTGTTAATACAACTCGAGACAAAATCTACGGAGATGAAAAACCTGTCGAAAAACCTCACAACTGCCCTAGGTATATATTGGCGTCATGCCAAGTCTACTTTTTGCATACGTTAGATTCAAAGCTGAGGATGGAGATGTAGGTATGAAAAAGTGTATTATCGTGACGTGAGGGAAATGATGAATGGTCCACGCCCATCAATCACAATTCCCGACTGCTTCACCCCCTCTTTCTTTCTCCCACAGAACCGCAGAAGAACCCCGCAGCTGCCACAGTAGCACAGTACGAACGCGATCTCCAATACTACAAACAGCTAGTCCGCGATCTCAAGCAGAAGCTCCGCGGACTGCCCCGAGACAACGCGGCCGCGTCCGCGCAGCACGATCTCTCCGGAGCGGGAGTGCTGACGCCCGTTCGGAAGAGTAAGCGGGAACTCCGACCCATAACGGCGGAGGAGGCGTTCACGAGGTCAGGGAGTACGGTGATCGCGGCGGCGGGGGCGGGGAGCGTGAGAATGAGTACGCCGTGAGAGAGAAAGAGAGAGTTGGACTGAGGGCGGGTTGTGGTTTTGAGGGATTTATCTTCGTGTGGCGAGAAGTGTTGGACAAATAGCGAAGGTTTGGAAAGCTATATGGGCATGATATAAGAGGATTGGCTTGGAGATAAATGGGGTACCTATTGAACGTCAGTGATTGGCGAGGCTGGGTTGTGAGGAAAGGGGTCAGATTCATCTCAGACTCATCAGCTATGTTAGCTGCACTTCCTTGGTGTTGACATTGTAAATTTACTTGTGCATGCTATTGTTTTGAGATGATAAGATATTTATTTTGGTTCAAATAGTAATTTATCACATTGTTAGACAGTGCAGTAATAACCTCTTGCCGATGTTATTATGGGGTTTTCATGAACTCTAAAATTATCTGAGTTGAGGGATGATTTTTTGTATATTTTTTGAAAGGTCCTTATAGTGTTACCCCACTTAAAATGATAGAATAAGAATGATATATTTTTAAACCAAACTTGACTGCTTCAAAAGCAAAATTACTTTTAATAATCACTTACACATGACCGTACTACATTATTTTATCTGTAAATAATTGTAATTTATATCCATTATTGTTTTGTATGTTATATTCATCTATCTATGTTTTATTTTGCAGTTACAAAGCAGGACTTACTTTTCATCAAGCATAAACAA
>CAMPET010000084.1:160348-198946 GCA_946803715.1 Beroe ovata | reverse complement strand
CTACGTTAAAAAGTAGGCCAGAAACACTCTTTATGTGTCGCTAAACCGAGGAAAAATTTTCTTCGAATTTCTGATCTGAGTATCAGTAAAAAGTGAAGTGAATGATCCCACACTTTTATACTCCGATTTTGAGGGTCTCTAATGAAGTCTTAACTGGTACTTGTGCTGCTTATTTTTCACCAAATCATCTCTCCTACTCTCACACTACAAGTAACAACCCTCGTTTAAATTATGAAGAGTTCGTACTTGCCGTAAAACCACGCCCAAAACACGACATCAAACCTGTGGGAGGCTAACCTTGCAAAAACTCGAAAATCAATGGGACACACCAAAACACGAAAATCTTTTCGTTCAATTTCTATGCAAAACTCACCTTTTCCTACGTATTTTTGGAAGCTGAGTCGATTCCTGAACGAATTTTAGCCTATCTCCATTCCCTGATGAGCTATCTATCACGTGACTTTAACTGTGCAGCAGTTGGAATATTGACTGATTTTCCATCTCGCAGGACACTGAAGAAACTGACAAATGCGGAGCGTCTGGAGGCTGAGAATGCTAAGATGGAAGAGAGATTGAGGATGTTGAGACAAACCATCGAGAAGGAGAAGCAGCAACGCAGGTAGAATTATCAGCTTTTTTCTATTGGTAGGACAATTCAATGGGTACTCTGATTAAACCCTGATTATGGATACCTACCCCGGCTGAATTGGCTTTCATGGAGAGGTCTGCCCTACGTCCTCGTGTTTCTTCTTTGTGCTTGTACCGATATTTTTATACTTTTTTCCACGGATGAGCAGTCCATCAACTGATCATCAACTGCTCACTTCATCAACTGCTCACTTCTTACTTTTGAATCACATCCCCCCTACAGCACGAAGCCACAGACGGGGTATCTGTGGAAGTCAGGACAGCCTGGTGCCATTACAACGCACGCACGTGACCACCTAAGTAAGAACAAGAGTGCAGGGGTTAAACTGGGCGGAGAGAAGAAGATCAAAGTGAAATTCCTTACCCCTGCAGCTGAAAAGGGTATGCGATCTGTTTTCCCTCAAATCACTTATCAACGATATCCAAAGTCTTATCTATAGAGGTGTATGGGTATACACTATACATACTGCAAACTTTCACAATACTGGATATTGTCTTATCCAGGAGAGGAGAGATATTTGACCTAATCTGGTTGTTGGTCAATCAAACACTAACTCAGTATCAACTATTTCCACCTTTCAGACCAGAGCAAGGAAAAGCGTGCTCCCCGTGTGTCGACCCCACACAATACAGCGACCACAGCTGGTGACTCCTGGGCACAACCACAAACTCTGCCCCACGGTGCTGTTAGTGGTGGACAGGATGATGCTGAAAATGCCCGGCTAGCCGCAGAGCAGGCTCAAGCTCAGGGAATGAGGTCTAGTAACGCTTGGGGAGAGGAGATGATGCAGCGACAACGTAGTGTGGTCGGGCCTATCTGTGGACAGTGTGAGATCAACGGTGCTCAAATGGTAAGGAAGATATTTCTCAAAACGCTCAAAAGTGTGCCTTCATTAATTGGCTAAACGTCTTAAGATGCGTCTTAAAATTCCGGTTTGATTTTGTGTTGTGGTCGTTTGATCTGATCTCTCTCATCTGATCTCTCACAGAATTGTATGGAGTGTGGGGAGAAGTACTGCAGTGAATGTTTCGGTGTTTTCCATAGGAAAGGTGCTCTGAAATCGCATACTTCCCGACCACTCACCCGTCAAACTGACTTTTTCGTCCCTCCAAAGCAACCCAATATGTGAGTTAAACCCTCCAAACTTAGAACCATTTATATTAACACGTCGATAGAATTAATATAACCTCTCATTTCGATAACTACAACATGGCACTCCAGTCGTCAGAATCATCGTTAATTGAGGGCCTCACTCGTTCATCCTCACTCAAATTTCATCACCCAGTTCTTCCAGCGATGCCCCAATCTCTGAGAATTCCCTGTGGGGAACGTACGATGAAAATGCGGCTGCTCAGAGCTTCGCTGAGGCAGTTAAAGCATGGAGAGGAGACGATTCACCATCTGGTTTGTTGTCATTGGTTTCGAAATCCATCAATTTGTAATTGAATACGATTTTGCGGGTCAAGATTCAAAATTTGCAACCCGCGTCCAAATTTTGACCGCGCGCGCGAGCGCCAAATCAACTCCAAAAGTAGCAACTTTTTCGCGCGCGCAGTGAGTAACATTTTTGGAGGCAAAATCGAGTTTGTTTTCCCATGTGATGTTTACTCGTTTTAACGTTTGTCAGGTAACCAAGGCGAATGTGAAGCTGGGAAAACCACTGATTCATCACAGACAGTTACCAGGGTTGAACCTGAGATTAACTTCTCTGATAACACGGTATTCAATGAGAGCTGGAATGAATATTTTAGAGGGTCGCGCGCAATTCCGGGCAATTCGGCCCAACGACCAAACAGAAACATAATTGGTCTAACTAGACAACTTCCAGGAATTGAGCTATTTTGATCGGATGTTGCTCAAGAAACAGAAGGAATCGGCCAATAACTCTGTGGCTGACTCTGAAAGTACTGGTGAAATAACCGTATCTCAGCTGGACTTTTGTCGAGGTAGAGAAAACGGAACAACCTCATTAGTCGATAATCAATTAGATAAATTGAAATAGTGAAATGATAGGATTCCCAATTGAAAAAGTTCATTGATTGAGATTATTATTAGATTTGTTGGCGCATAATCTAGAAGAAGACCGGAAGTCGAGGATGGAGATGGAGAGACCTGAAAGTGTGATTGAAATAGTCGAGGTCAACTCAGACATCGGTAATACCTGAGACCCGAACATGACCCATGACGTCACTTGTCCTAACTAGTCTCCTGTTGGTACTCGAATCCTGCTACGAATCTCTGTTTTCTCATGAAATTACTCATCTTACTTGGACTCAGGGTATTTAGAAGAAGAATCGGTGTTTCAAGTAGAGGAGAATGACGAAGAAACGGATGAAGATGATATCGAGAATCAGATGGCTGTGAGTCCGACATAAATTTCACATTTCCTTTCCAGAACCTTCTTTGTTTTTTCTGATTTCTCTGATTCCAACTGAAAAACCCTTCCAGCTTGCTAGGAGCTTGCTATCTTCTGTCAAGATAGAAGAATATTCTCCTTACACGGAAAATATGTCGACAGCGGGTGCATTTTCGCCAGGTTTTGACTTGTTCTCCCCGTCAACTTTCGTCATAAACCCCTTATTGTGGTCTTGGATTTGCCTTTCAATATGACAGTGTCTCAATAAATCGATATTTCAGAAGATGAGCATTTGTCAAAAGACGCGGAGCCGGTTCTAAACTCGAATCAGTTGGAAGCGTCACGTGATCAAGCAACTGAACAACTCGTATCCTCCCCTCGGGAAAATGGCGTTGCTAGGTCACCAAACCAGAGCGTTGCTAGGTCACCACGACTCAGCGTGACTAAATCACGTGGCAGCATCTTCGGGTCATCACGTGATGAGAGTTTCTCAAAGTCACGTGACAGCGCAGCAGTTGGTACTCCGCCCCGTACTCCAGTGCCGCCACCTAAGCGAGCTGTCACACCACCTCGATCGGAGAGAAGTGCTCCAAAGAGCGATGAGATACGGTGAGAAAAATCGCAAAAAAAAACTTCCCCATTCTCTGATTCCTAACTTACCGTTAGTAATACCATTACATCATTATCTAATCATGTTCCGGTGGGGGGCGTTTTTTACCTTGATCCGTTTCAGAAGCTCTGTTCAACGTTTGGGTCGGAATTTCAACGAGAGCCCCCGATCACCCCTCCTGAAGAGAATGCCAACAAACCCCGAGTGAGTAGAAAATGATTAACTCCCCCCCCCGACATCAACTTTTATTTGGATCAGGTTCCAACTAACTCACTTTGTCGCGGCTGGTTTCTCTTAATTGATTCTTCTAAAAAATGTGCCATATTATGGATAGAAATCATCTCGCTTCTAGCACATCGACCGAAAAACCTCGATTTGGTGGCCCACAACCGTTGGAAAATAAGAATTTACCCAAAACTGAGCTCAGAAAACTGACCTGAGACCTCTCCCTCTGGTGGAGATATGAATTACAGCAAAATAGATTAACAAATTGCTCTAAATACCCATCACACAAAGATGTCCGTCTCTTTTAAGAGAGGGGGAATATATAAAGTTCTTACACAAAATCTTATCTATGATATTTGGTTCATCTCGACTCTAGGAAAACACATGTCGTGTTTCTTTTTCGTAACAACCTCAATTTTTTCCTTCCATCGGATAACAACTTTCACTTAAATCCACACCCAGATTTATCGCCCGACGTCCATAACCTCTAACATCTATCTTCTCCGCGTCCCTCACCCTCATCCCCTTCACTTTTCTCACCCTCACTCACCCTCACCTCACTCACCCTCTCTCCCTCTTTAGTATCAGGAGGAGTTACACGGCCGGTGCACCCGATCTCAGCACTTCCTCCCCGGCCGAGNTATCACGTGACTTTTATCATCACAACTGTGAAGGAATTGGAATTTTGACCGATTTCTCATCGAGCTAGCTGAATAATTCTTTCAGATTCGGATTCTACGTCAAAAAATAGGCCAGAAACACTATTTATCTGTCGCTAAACTGAGGAAAAATTTTCTTCGGATTTCTGATCTAAGTATCAGTAAATAGTGAAGTGAATGATCCCACACTTTTATACTCCGATTTTGAGGGTCTCTAATGAAGACTTTACTGGCACTTGTGCTGCTTATTTTTCGCCAAATCATCTCTCCTACTCTCACACTACAAGTATCAACGCTCATTGCCATCATTCGAAGTTTATACTTGCGGTAAAACCACGCCCAAAACACGATTTCAAACCTGTGGGAAGTAAACAGTGCAAAAACAAGAAAATCAATGGGACACACCAAAACTGGAATTTTTTTTTGCACAATTTCTATGCAAAACCAACCTTTTCCTACGTATTTTTTGACGCTGAGTCGATTCCTGAACGAATTTTGGCGCTATCTCGCTTCCCTGATGAGCTACCTATCACGTGACTTTTACTGTGAAGGAGTTGGAATTTTGACTGATTTTCCATCTCGCAGGACACTGAAGAAACTGACGAATGCGGAGCGTTTGGAGGCTGAGAATGCTAAGATGGAGGAGAGATTGAGGATGCTGAGACAGACCATCGAGAAGGAGAAACAGCAACGCAGGTAGAGTTCTCATAATCAGAGAATCAGCTATTATCTTCTATTGGTTGGATAATGGGTGTTGTGATTAAACCTCGATAATAGATCCCTAACCCGGCTAAATTGGTCTTCAATTTTCATGGAGAGGTCTGCCATGCGTCCTCTTTAGCTATCACTCGTGTTTCTTCTTTGTGCATGTACCGATAGTTTTATACCTTTTTCCACGGATGAGCAGTACATCAACTGCTCACTTTAGTCCTCTTGAATGACATCCACCCCACAGCACGAAGCCGCAGACGGGGTATCTGTGGAAGTCAGGACAGCCCGGTGTCATGACAACGCACGCACGTGACCACCTCAGTAAGAACAAGAGTGCCGGGGTTAAACTGGGCGGGGAGAAGAAGATCAAAGTGAAATTCCTTACCCCTGCAGCTGAAAAGGGTAAGCGATCTGTTTTTCCTCAAATCAGTTAGTTTTATAGTTTAGATAAAAGTCGTATCTATAGAGGAGTATGGGTATACGTACTGCAAACATAGCAAAATACTGGATATAGTATAATCCAAGGATTGACATAGGAGAGAAAAGATATTTGACCTAATCTGGTAGTTGGTCAATCAAGCACTAACTCAGCACTAACTAGTATTTTCCTCAGACCAGAGCAAGGAAAAGCGTGCTCCCCGTGTGTCGACCCCACACAACACTGCGACCACAGCTGGTGACTCTTGGGCACAGCCACAAACCCTGCCTCACGGTGCAATCAACCACAATGGTGGACACAATAATGGGCAGAGCAGTGGACAGGATGATGCTGAAAATGCCCGGCTAGCCGCAGAACAAGCCCATGCTCAGGTGATGAGGTCTAGTAACGCTTGGGGTGAGGAGATGATGCAGCGACAACGTAGTGTGGTCGGGCCTATCTGTGGACAGTGTGAGATCAACGGTGCTCAAATGGTAAGGAAGATATTTGCCGAACCGTACATTAATTAAGCGCCTTCATTAATTGGCAAAACGTCTTAAGATGTGTCTCAAAATTCCGGTTTGATTTTGCGTCGTGGTCGTTTGATCTGATCTCTCTCATCTGATCTCTCACAGAATTGTATGGAGTGTGGGGAGAAGTACTGCAGTGAATGTTTCGGTGTTTTCCATAGGAAAGGTGCTCTCAAAACGCATACTTCCCGACCACTTACCCGTCAAACTGACTTTTTCGTCCCTCCAAAGCAGCCCAATATGTGAGTGAAACCCTTAAAACCTAGAACCATTTTGCACGTCGATATAATTGATAAAGTCACTCATTTCGATATCAGGTCATCAGAATCATTTTGTTCGTTGATTGAGGGCCTCACTCGTTCATCCTCACTCAAATTTCATCACCAGTTCTTCCAGCGATGCCCCAATCTCTGAGAATTCCCTGTGGGGAACGTACGATGAAAATGCGGCTGCTCAGAGCTTCGCTGAGGCGGTTAAAGCATGGAGAGGAGACGATTCACCATCTGGTTTGTTGTCATTGGTTTCGAAATCCATCAATTTGTAATTGAATACGATTTTGCGGGTCAAGATTCAAAATTTTCAACCCGCGTCCAAATTTTGACCGCGCGCGCGAGCGCCAAATCAATTCCAAAAGTAGCAACTTTTTCGTGCGCGCAGTGAGTAACATTTTTGGAGGCAAAATCGAGTTTGTTTTCCCATGTGATGTTTACTCGTTTTAACGTTTGTCAGGTAACCAAGGCGAATGTGAAGCTGGGAAAACCACTGATTCATCACAGACAGTTACCAGGGTTGAACCTGAGATTAACTTCTCTGATAACACGGTATTCAATGAGAGCTGGAATGAATATTTTAGAGGGTCGCGCGCAATTCCGGGCAATTCGGCCCAACGACCAAACAGAAACATAATTGGTCTAACTAGACAACTTCCAGGAATTGAGCTATTTTGATCGGATGTTGCTCAAGAAACAGAAGGAATCGGCCAATAACTCTGTGGCTGACTCTGAAAGTACTGGTGAAATAACCGTATCTCAGCTGGACTTTTGTCGAGGTAGAGAAAACGGAACAACCTCATTAGTCGATAATCAATTAGATAAATTGAAATAGTGAAATGATAGGATTCCCAATTGAAATAGTTCATTGATTGAGATTATTATTAGATTTGCTGGCGCATAATCTAGAAGAAGACCGGAAGTCGAGAATGGAGAAGGAGAGACCTGAAAGTGTGATTGAAATAGTCGAGGTCAACTCTGACATCGGTAATACCTAAGACCCGAACATGACCCATGACGTCACTTGTCCTAACTAGTCTCCTGTTGGTACTCGAATCCTGCAAGAATCTCTGTTCCCTCATGAAATTACTCATCTTACTTGGACTCAGGGTATTTAGAAGAAGAATCGGTGTTTCAAGTAGAGGAGAATGACGAAGAAACGGATGAAGATGATATCGAGAATCAGATGGCTGTGAGTTCGACATAAATTTCACATTTCCTTTCCAGAACCTTCTTTGTTTCTTCTGATTTCTCTGATTCCACCTGAAAAACCCTTCCAGCTTGCTAGGAGCTTGCTATCTTCTGTCAAGATAGAAGAATATTCTCCTTACACGGAAAATATGTCGACAGCGGGTGCATTTTCGCCAGGTTTTGACTTGTTCTCCCCGTCAACTTTCGTCATAAACCCCTTATTGTGGTCTTGGATTTGCCTTTCAATATGACAGTGTCTCAATAAATCGATATTTCAGAAGATGAGCATTTGTCAAAAGACGCGGAGCCGGTTCTAAACTCGAATCAGTTGGAAGCGTCACGTGATCAAGCAACTGAACAACTCGTATCCTCCCCTCGGGAAAATGGCGTTGCTAGGTCACCAAACCAGAGCGTTGCTAGGTCACCACGACTCAGCGTGACTAAATCACGTGGCAGCATCTTCGGGTCATCACGTGATGAGAGTTTCTCAAAGTCACGTGACAGCGCAGCAGTTGGTACTCCGCCCCGTACTCCAGTGCCGCCACCTAAGCGAGCTGTCACACCACCTCGATCGGAGAGAAGTGCTCCAAAGAGCGATGAGATACGGTGAGAAAAATCGCAAAAAAAAACTTCCCCATTCTCTGATTCCTAACTTACCGTTAGTAATACCATTACATCATTATCTAATTATGTTCCGGTGGGGGGCGTTTTTTACCTTGATCCGTTTCAGAAGCTCTGTTCAACGTTTGGGTCGGAATTTCAACGAGAGCCCCCGATCACCCCTCCTGAAGAGAATGCCAACAAACCCCGAGTGAGTAGAAAATGATTAACTCCCCCCCCCGACATCAACTTTTATTTGGATCAGGTTCCAACTAACTCACTTTGTCGCGGCTGGTTTCTCTTAATTGATTCTTCTAAAAAATGTGCCATATTATGGATAGAAATCATCTCGCTTCTAGCACATCGACCGAAAAACCTCGATTTGGTGGCCCACAACCGTTGGAAAATAAGAATTTACCCAAAACTGAGCTCAGAAAACTGACCTGAGACCTCTCCCTCTGGTGGAGATATGAATTACAGCAAAATAGATTAACAAATTGCTCTAAATACCCATCACACAAAGATGTCCGTCTCTTTTAAGAGAGGGGGAATATATAAAGTTCTTACACAAAATCTTATCTATGATATTTGGTTCATCTCGACTCTAGGAAAACACATGTCGTGTTTCTTTTTCGTAACAACCTCAATTTTTTCCTTCCATCGGATAACAACTTTCACTTAAATCCACACCCAGATTTATCGCCCGACGTCCATAACCTCTAACATCTATCTTCTCCGCGTCCCTCACCCTCATCCCCTTCACTTTTCTCACCCTCACTCACCCTCACCTCACTCACCCTCTCTCCCTCTTTAGTATCAGGAGGAGTTACACGGCCGGTGCACCCGATCTCAGCACTTCCTCCCCGGCCGAGACACAGAGACCTCGGACTGCTGATGTTGTGATTCTATCGTCTCAAGCGTGGAAACAGTCGTTCATCGGCTTTGTCAAGGTGACATGAGTCTCACATTTGGAGTACGAAATGGTGTGAAAGTAATCGCATCAAAGAATCGTTTTGATTATGTCATCGAAAATAAGAGGCTAGTGATAATCACTCCATCCCTCTTTTTCCTCCCCCATCCCTCCTTTTCCTCCCAGGCTGGTTTACCGGGTTACACACTGCCCGCCACACCTCCCCCACCGGCCCCCGCTGCTGTGGACGAGGAAGAGATTATGATCCGGGGTCCACCCTCCTGGTGTCCAGGGGAGAGCAGGGTGGATAACGAGATATGTGAGTGATCAAATTCATCCCATCAAGTGATATCCTGAGCTAAATGTATGATAATATCATATCATGTGAGGGTCGTATGAAAGTATATCAATGACCCCCTACTGACCCCTACTGGGCGAAGTATGTTGACTCCGATATGGTAACTTGAGAGATCATTGAGCTCTGCCTTATGCCGGTGCCGCGTGTGCGCCCATGAATGGCATTATCACGATTCTGTGACTTTGTCCAAAAACATGGAATCCGACTTTCACCTCATTTGTTCCCCCACCCCCGGGAAAATGCTCATCTCCGCTAATCTCAGTCCAATCCCGTGAGAACACCATCTCATTCTCACTTCAAGAGAGCGATAAGGAGAAGACTAGTGCATCGCAGAATTCCTCCCTCAGTTTTGATCCCACGCGAATTAGCCCCCCTGTTGTTCAGAAATCAGGTACGTAGATTGAGTAGTGACTGAAATTTTCATCCCTCAGCCAGTCTCTCTGTCTTCTCCTTGTTTGGAATGATACTCTTGTTTCTCCAGATTTTTTGCTGACTCTCCCAATTTTCAGGCAGTTTCACCAAGAAAGACAAAGACCTGCCGGCGTGCACTGATTTAGATACCAGCACCGAACTTGACTATGACTCAGAGGTGTGTTTTCGTTGTCCCACTTCACACTGTCTCAAATCAAACTTCCGATTCACCTCCCTATCGACCACTTGATTCCCTACCTCTCTCACTGCTTTGTAACCTCCGATTTATGTTCAGACAATATTAGCGGATCTTGGCAAGGAACTATCAGTGACAAGATCGTATGATCTGGGAGATCACATCACTAATCTAAGGAAAGCCACTCCTGATCCGGTGACCCTACTAACTCATGAGGATAGGATGTCCCAACTAGATCTCGAGAGCCGAGGTGAGGATTGTTTGTGACGTGAAACTGCTGCAATCATGTGCTTTTTGGAAGTAAAACGACACCTCATTTTGTCTTCCCTACCCTGTTACAGATTCTGATATGGGCGTTTTAATATTCGGAATTTCGAATTGTTCTGACGTTCAACTTCGTGGTTTTTCAATCTGAAATATACTCCTTCATAAATGTACTCCTTTATCAATTCCACTCACTGTGCACACAGGAATGACCCCGGAGATCACAGCACTGATCACACCTCGAATTACAACTCGGGAGAGCCTATTCCTGGATTTCGAAGACATGGAACAACAAGTTATGGCAGGGGAAAATGTCAATGATCTGATATAAGTTATTCATCCGTGAGTAACATGTTTCTTTTTCACTCTGGGACGCCTTGAGATTTTCCTTCGATGGTATATGTTTCGCTTTCTGTACGATACTCGCAGAAATCGGTTCGAGGGCAGGAACTTTTAGCTTTTCATGATAATATCGGTAATCTATACGTCTTCCATACTTCCATATGAGATGAGACATTCCCCATTCTGTCCCCTTCCCCTGATCCCTTATGGAGTCGCCAAGAAAATGCTAAAACTGTATTAAAATTGTAAATATAATTTTGCTGTTGCTGTATGTGTAGAGAAATCTAAATTGTAGTAAATCTGTAAAACGTAGATAATAAGTTTCTTGTCCACAACTAAAGATCCATTTTCGTTTTGCATATGAGGTTTCCAAAAATATAGATTTCTTCCCATCCAAGGGCACTATTGTCTCGCATCGGCGAATATGGAATATGTCCCGCAAGGATTAATACCATTTCCCGCACATGCGCAGGCCACACCCTCCCAGATCTAGAGCATTCCCAGGATAGCGGTAAGTATGGCGGTAATGAGGAGAATCTCGGATACCTTCACACCGTTACTCCCTGACATTGTGATACAATTATTCGTCTCGCACTTGTAGGTGGCACACTTGTGATCCACACCGATCGCCATCGCCGCTTTACACTCCGTCTCGAGATCGCTTGCGGAGGTGGCGCTGTCGCCACAGGCGCTCTTCCGCTCCGTCATGCTCACATCGGCGTTGTTCTCGTCCTTCATGGTGTACGTGGCGACGAACGTGAGACACACGTTGTCGCTACCCGTACAGCCGACAATTGTGCCGGCCTCTGGCGTGCCATCGCATGAAACGGCAACGCCGGACTTTCCCGTCGGAATGCCTGTAAAGTCGCCGTCACCGCTTTTACGGTCGTGACAGTTGTAGCAGGTGAGGGTTCCGGTAGTCTCGAGTGGTAGGAGAAGGAGGAGGAGGACCATTGGGAGGGTTTTTATCATACTGTCGTGACACGAGACGCTATGACGGTAAGATAAAGTCAATTTATTACTGTAAAATCAATCTAATAGATTGGCGACTACAGCCACCGCCCACAAAGAGTGATAACTGATAGTTGTGTCGGGCAAACACAACTCAAAATCAAACACAAAATTTTTCAGCAATAGAATTGAATATGAATCCTGAATCTCGAATTCACAGACACAATGGAAATGGGATGCATGATATTCATTCATAACTGGACAACATACCGTTGCTATAAGTGTAAGCTAGAGCCTTTAATTACATCTACCGCTATGAGTACTATCAACACAATGTGAATGAGCTGAGTGAACAGGTGGCATTCTTTCTTTAGCTCAAATAGCACATCACCAGTCGCAGTCCACAGTCACACACACACACACACACACACACACACACACACACANATCCGCCCTTGCCAGGGATAAAATCCCGCCAGCAAGGGTAGGGTGAAATCCTACAACACACACACACACACACACACACACACAATGACATGGACAACCTGAAACAGTTGCAGTACCATGACCAGGCCGCGCCCGTCGCCCGCGCCCACATGCACAGTTAAAGTTTGACTTTGTGGCTACAAGTACACTTACCCTCCTTTGTGCTTTGCGGTTGCCTTGTCAGATTTTTATCTGACCTCTGTTCGCTGTTTCTCCCGCGCGGCGCCGACTGCGACGTTAGGGAAAATTGAAAATTAACCTTGTAGGATTTCACCCTACCCTTGCTGGCGGGATTTTATCCATTGGCGGCCGCCGCAGAATGACAATTGCGCATGCGCGCCGCGTGGCGTGGGTGCCGACGTTCGCGTTAGGGAATTGGAAAATACTATACCTAAAGTTGCCGGATGTTCATGTTATCTATCAACTGCACTGTTTTTGCGCGCGCGCCAGCTTCGATGAAGGCGCGCGCAAGAATCAGTGCAAACTGCAAGTAGAACTAGACCGATAAATGACATCCAGCAAGATGAAGACGNCACACACACACACACACACACACACAATGACAACCTGAAACAGTTGCAGTACCATGACCAGGCCGCGCCCGTCGCCCGCGCCCACAGTTTGACTTTGTGGCTACAAGTACACTTACAGTTACCCTCCTTTGTGCTTTGCCTTGTCAGACAGAAGCTGACCTCTGTTCGCTGTTTCTCCCGCGCGGCGCCGACTGCGACGTTAGGGAAAATTGAAAAACCTTGTAGGATTTCACCCTACCCTTGCTGGCGGGATTTTATCCATTGGCGGCCGCCGCACGCGCAGAATGACAATTGCGCATGCGCGCCGCGCGGCGTGGGTGCCGACGTTAGGGAATTGGAAAATACCTAAAGTTGCCGGATGTTCATGTTATCTGTCAACTGCACTGTTTTTTGCGCGCGCGCCAGCTTCGATGAAGGCGCGCGCAAGAATCAGTGCAAACTGCAAGTAGACCGATAAATGACATCCAGCAAGATGAAGACGCGTGCGAGAAATAGAGGTTAGACTAAATTAAATGCAATGCGCGAGTTTTTCAAACTGTCCGCGCAAGAGCAATTCAAACGACAGGGGCAAAATTTCACAGCAAGATTAAGAAATCCTACGACATATGTGTGGCCGACGGTAGGGAAAGCCGGAAAGCCCGCTATCCTGCCAAGTGCCAACGAGGGTAAAATAGACTATCATAAGGACATAGACTATCATTGATTATGACTCTTCTTGATATCATTGATGGAATGATGGGCAAATAGACAATCATGATCATTGATCCACATTCGACAAGGTTATTGCAAAAAGATCTTTCCCGCTCTGCAAATACCTTGGATAATAGAATGTCATTCTATTTCAAATTCTTAACTGAAACGTGGACAATTCCTTTTTTGTAGTATTGATCATTCATTCATTTAATTGTCTATCCCATCTACAAGGGAAAGACTATTTCATTAGTCTAAGCCAATAGAAAACTGTATTTTGAAATGTTCCTTCACAACATTGAAATGAACTTTGTCTGCATTTTTTGAATATTCTTGATTTGTATACTTATCAGGGAAATGTCTCGATGAGTTATGTCCCATTTATGAGCAACATACTAGTTCCTTAAATAAGAGTGGTGGATTAGATGAGACTCATCAGATATCTGAGACGATGGCAATTTATCATCAAGCTTGGAATTTTCATACTATTGCTTGCAATCTTCTTAGTCACAACAATGCTCATCAATTCTACAGTTTCATCAAGATCAAATTTTGTAAGTTGATTGTTAGACCCCTGATGCAATAATAGTGACATGAAGCAGAGTATGAATATAAGCTAGCTAATATGTTACCTTAAATCTTACAAACACTACTTATTACAATCAAATTTGAGGGTGATGTGTATTCTCATGGAGATCCTGAAGGTGGAGTTTTAGCTTAAATACGTTTTAATTCTGAAACTGTCAGTTGATAGGTGGGGTGTAAAAGGTTTGGTTTTTGATCAATGTGTCATACTTTTTGAGTTTCATTCACCTGTACTCATCATGACATCATGGAATCATTTCAAAGATAATATGAAACCTGTATCAATTGGGTTAGGTTATGATTCAGCTTTTACGTTGTATTTTCAGGGGCCTGGTACAACCCATGAGCCAGACTTTGAATATACAATTGATGATGTAAAACCAACAGATGTTAAGCCATTACAGGACTGGAAGCCTGTGAGTTAATTTTAATTCTTCATGCCATAATGTTGATCTGATATAAATCATTTATGTTCATTTAATGACATGATCTACCTAGGTCCCATGGAAAGAAACTGTGGAGGTTACACAGCTGAGGGAAAGGCTAGAAAAGCAACTGCGAAAGGTAAGACTTATCTTATTGTGACATTTTCCTACTGTCATTGGTCAATGGTTGTTTCTTTAGGCTACGATCAGTGGTCACAGTTGTGATGAGATGAACCATACCATGCTTGCATTACCTAGTTGCCGCCTGGAGAATCAGAAGAGGCTGCCAACAAAAGAGGCATGGACACCCATGGTTACAACGCCAGACTTGCAGACACAATGCCATTGAATAGGCACATAAATGATATGAGACACCCAATGTAAGCATACATGTTTCAGAATTATCCCTCAATCACTTTATCATCATCAATCATGTTATCGTGGCTCTTCTAGCTACAGATTCTCTTTTATTATCATATCATACTTCCTCATATATCACCTTTGCTTCAGGTGTCGAAGAATGGGTTATCCTAGAGACCTCCCTAAAGCTAGTATCATTATCTGCTTTCACAATGAAGCATTGTCATCCCTACTGAGGTTTTGATGACAATTTTTAACTATGCAATGAGATCAAAAATTGAAGTGTCAATAATTTGCTTATTGTAATTTTCCTTACAGATCAGTCCACAGCATCCTAAATAACTCCCCGCCTGAACTTCTTGAAGAGATCATACTTGTTGATGATTCAAGTCATAGGGAAACCCACCGTGAGTTACATATTCTTAGAATTATGCAGATATTCTATTCGCTTTGGGTTTGAATGAAATCTCTCGTGACCAGTCCAAATATAACCGATCTCCTTTGACTAATACTACTAATAGACAATCTTCTCCAATTAAACAGCTGACACGTTTGAGCAGCTAGATCAATATGTGGCATTTCTCCCGAAAGTCAAAGTTCTCAGACTCGATGCCCGGAGTGGTCTCATTAGAGCACGGCTAGCAGGTGCAGCATACAGCAGGGGCAAGGTGAGCGTTACATATTGTGATAGCTGGTCTAGTTTTCTGAACTCCAGTTAAACTAGAGTTAATGAAAAATGGGGAAACTCTGAGGCACAATCTGGTATCTTTTTTAGTTCGTTTTAGGGCTCAAAACTCCACTGGCATGTTCAATGTTCATAATTGGTATCACGACTCTTGTTATAGCATAATTCTAGTTCACGACGAATACCAATTTTAGGTATATTCCCTAAATTAGTCAGGTTGAAAGCACAAACTACGACCTGATCTTGGGAGATAATTTAGGGAATTTAGTAACTGCCATCATATTCCCACTGCTACATTAGCATGCAAATCTGCCGCGTTGTAATATCGCATTTATTAATGTAGAAATTAATGTACTATGCTTGGTAATGCCCCGAGAGTTGAAGTGGTTAAATTTCTTATAATAATCAATCTTATCAAGTAAAGATGGAAGGACCTCTCAGGGGACAATAAGTTTTTTGTTTTCCTTTTTTCAGATGACATCATCGAGACAATGATTTTCTGTTGCATAAATTCCATCTCAGATTGGAAGTTAAGTGTTGAATCAAACCACTATTTGGCAGTGTATCGAAGTTGAAGCACGGATTGCTTCTGCTGAAAATATACACAGTTAGGTACATTGTATCTACATTTTGTGTGTAGAGTTCGGTGAAATGCAATGCATCCTAGATGTGTTTAGTCTGCTTATATAAAACACAAACGTTAGGTTGTTTCATGGTAAATGACAATATTGTGTCGTAGCATAAACCTCAAAACCATTGCGATGTTTTAACCAGATTTTCACTTGGCAAAAGCTGCAGCACCTCTCATATTGAAGAAACTTTGAAAGAGAAGGAGATTAGGAGGGGTTACATAGTGAGAAGCAATTTTCGTCTAGACACGCGCGTGTGTGTTTCTCCCCACGGTATAATCGATGTCATAGAAACTGCAAAAATTTGAGTTTTTTGTGAAACCGCAACTGAAGATTTATGCGTGTGTTACAGCATAATTCTGCAAATCAACTTGTCCCATTTGTGACAATTGGCAAGCCCCTTTTTACATTATGTATTTCTCCGTTCTGAATATTGATATTATATCCGCTCAAAATAGTAATATATGAGAAAATTTGAATCTATGAGACGACCTTTGCGGCTGTAACCGTGAACTGAGTAGTTCCGAACTCATTTCCTGGAATTTTCAGCCCTGTTCCCAAAAATTGAGATCACGTTTGATCGGAAATTTCCGCCAATTTTGATATTGGGACTGATTTGTCAAAGATACCGAATGCCGGCTTGCATTATTGTAAGGTGTCTCAACGCTCAAATCTAACGCTCGCAAACCTTATGTTATTAATATCAGTGGAAGAGTCACAAAATTCCATTTCGATGAACGTTGATATGAAGAATGACAACTTATATGTGTGTTCAGTCAAGATTCAAGAGTTGTGTTTTTTCTCAAGGTTAGGACAATGCATAACATATGCAATCCGTTGTTAAGACATTGGTGAACGTTATCAACAGTCAACTCAATACATTTTCAGAAGGTTAATATCTTACACAGGTTACACACCCGTTATAATTTGTTAATTCTCTAATCACTTTCACATTATCCAACTATTATACGATACGTATTCTCCTGCTAATTATACGGTGATGTCTGGCTTCACTTGAAGTGGAATAGTTCTTACTCGGATAATGGAGAAAGGGAGAATATTTGGATATGATCAAAGTTATGGTGAACTAAAGTTGATTGCATAATACCATGAAATTTAGTTTAATTTCACAGTCAATGATCATACAAGTGCACTCTACATCTGCATTCTATTATGATTTATGCACCCTTTTTAATTGTAAGTGTATCCTTGAACAAAAGAACTTTGTTACCAATTATATTGTAAGTACTTAAGTAGTAACAAAAGGAGACTGCCAAATTATAATAGGGACTCGCTGTTGAGCACCTTAGCAAGAGTTTCAGGAACTAATTATAGAGTCCTGAAGCCTTGTAACGTAGGGCAGCATGCTATTCAACAATTGTTGTGAATTGCGTCATTGCTTTTGTTGATGGACAGCAGCTGGCTTGCAATTACGGTGATGAACATTTAATATTGATATCGCACGTGTGTGTCAAATTTGAAATCGAATTTTGTGTTTCAAGTCAAATTTCAATTTGAATTGGGTCAAAGTAGTGTAAGGATAATGTGGTAGCGTTGTTCGCCGTCCGTTGATACTGTTATCAAATCGTAAATCAGTGAATTTTTCAAAATCGATGTCTGAAGTGCTTGGGAGAGTAGTTGCTTACAGGCTTGTCATTCATCGCTGCAAGTTGGTTTGAGAGTTGGTTCACAATGGATGATACAACCGTCGCGACTGTCAATCACAACTTGTGTCATGAACCATTCTTCACTTGACATGTGACATAGTGAGACTGTCAAATTTGTGACAATTCAATTTGAGTTGTACCAAATTTATTTTGGGTATCATGTGTTTTGCGGAACGCGCGGAGAACTTTTTGTGTGAATCTATTCTTCAACGCGCGCGCACATGAGTCTGTGCGCGCGCCGCGCCAACTCGGACTTGCACGCTACGTCGACCGCCTGAAGTCGACAATTATATGCAATCGATCGGACTGACCTCTCCTTACCCTCACGGCTCACAGGTTTTAGTGTTTCTGGACTCACATATCGAGGCTACAGAGGGCTGGTTAGAAGCACTTATACACAGGATTTACATCAACAAACTGATCGTTCCTGCTCCAGCCATTGATAACATCAACTATGAAACGTAAATTCTATCTTTCATTTTCGAACAAAGTCAATCCCTCTTTCCGCAATTTAGACATCGAATTTAGCGTATCCTATATTCAGACTGGAGTATACGAAGACTGATGGGAGCAAGGGAGGGTTCAATTGGGCCCTTGTTTTCAAATGGGTCCCGATGAATGAAACAGAGAGAACCAAGTACTACAATTGGGAGCCTTTCGAGTAAGAAGGCTTTAACTGAACGATGCATCTGTCCAAGTTGTCATTTTTTGTACCACAGAACTTCAAATGTGAATTTCAGCTCGCCCACAATGGCTGGTGGACTTTTCGCGATTCATCGAGACACTTTTCATGATTTCGGAACATATGATGATGAAATGAGCATCTGGGGCGGAGAGAATCTTGAAATGAGCTTCCGGGTGAGTTTCTCTCACTTATTTCCTCAGTTCCATAACCATCAGTTCACTCAAAATGCTATTGGCATCGAAGTACGCAGCGCTGCGCGCGCGATTATGAACTTTACAATTTCCTTATGCACATCGGCGCCATGGCTTAGTTGGTTAAAGCGCCTGTCTAGTAAACAGGAGATCCCGAGTTCGAATCTCGGTGGTGCCTTTTATAAGTTTTGCTGACAATTTACCCTCCTCAGATGTGGATGTGTGGTGCGAAGCTCGAAATTGTCCCCTGTTCTAGAGTTGGGCATATTTTCCGTCTCAAAAACCCAGTTTCGTTTCCGGGTGGGACCAGCAATACTGTCAGTAGGAACAACAAACGTCTTGCAGAGGTATATTTGCAACAAGCTTCATGTATGAGAGCTCAGATAATTGGGTTTCTTAACACACAATTCAATTGTTGACGTGTGCAGAGTGCATATAGTGTGCACACTGCACATAGTGTACTGTATCTCATGAAACAACGTTCAACTCAATGTTCCACTCAATATGTGTGTGTCTAGGCGTGTCCCACACACATACACACACACACACTCACACACACACACNACACACACACAAACACACACACACACACACACACAGGCGTGGATGGACGAATACAAGGAGATGTTCTACTGGTACAGTCCGGGAATAGAAAAGAAAGATTCGGGAGATGTTTCCGGTAACAGCCCCAATAAGTATAGGTGTCAAGTTTTAGTGTCAGTGGAATAATCCCGCGTGATTCTCGCACAAGGAACAAAGCTCTTACTCTGACCTCCCTCAAAGAGTCAAGTGCTCTAACTCTCGCCTCCCTCGAAAGTTTTCGATCATTGCAATGCCCTCATTCCCTCAGGGAGGTTAAAACTACGGGAGAGGTTAAAGTGTAAGAGTTTCAAGTGGTATCTCGACACGGTGTATCCTGACCTTTTCGTTCCCTCCCTTAACTACCTTGCTCTAGGATCCGTGAGTTACTATAATAGCAAGTTAACCGATTTATTATATCTGCTATTTTCTTATCACGTCACTTAGAGTGGTAGAGTGGTAGAGTTGTGTTAGAGAACTGATTCGAACCAGGGTGATGTTTTGACGTGCCGAGAAGTATTGCTCCTTCATTATCACCCTTCCTCCCTAGAATTACTCCCTAGGGTGACCGGTCACGCCCTATTTGGTGTAACCGGTAAAACGTAAGGAATTCATATTATATGACGCATTACATGGGGTGTGTGTCACAGTAACTCCCTCATGAAAATATAATTCCTGTGTCTGTGAATATTTTATTGAAATTTACATTAGAAACACCCGGCATCACAATTGAATATTCTGGTGATTGATGATAAGCTTAACAAGTTCTTAGATTTATAAAGGCTCAAAAAAATTAGCTGATGAGAGACTAGATTCCATCCTATATTCCCCTCAGATTTCCAACCCCTCAACTAATTTGTGTCTGGACTCGTTCGGCAAGGCAGATCACTACCAGACAGTGAAAGCAGGGCTATACTTCTGCCACCACCAAGGTGGAAATCAGGTATGGGGTTGACACCAATCCATAACATTGACACCGACTTCCATCCTCCTATATTCATACACTCACAGTTCAGACTACCCAATAACCGAATATTATTCATTCCAGTTCACACAGCCCCACCTTGTTGCTCGATTCGCACTCTTGTAAAATGATTTATATTCGAGAGGCCAGAGGGTTGCAAAAATAAAGCATCGAAAATTGCCCCATAATTTACACGCCACCTCTTGGAAATTACACCTTCAACACCAATCTACCGCCAGCATTCTATCGCTCGGTTTCCCAGCACTGCTACGCCTGAACAATGTGCCCATTGTACGTGGCGACATGTGTATGACTCTCAGATGTGCCCACTACCGTGTTCCATTGTGCCAGAGCTAATCTGACTCAATTTCCAGTGACACGTTGGGGAAGGGGGCGAGTACACATTGCCCCATACACCAGCTTTTATCCAGGTCACGTGTGATCCAGGTCACGTGATGAGAGTTTCAGTCACGTGATTGACAGGGGTAGATGTTGGTCACGTGTGATATATTTCCAATTCTTGGAATCGGTGATAAGATGAAATCCATAGTCCGAGGACCGAGAGGGTTTAAGCCCTCTCGGACTATGGATTTTATGGAAACGAAAGACATGGCGAAAAAACTGTGTTCAATCGTGTCGGTTGGTACAGTGCAGAATGTATGGAAGTGGTGTCAAGCGAAATTTGCGCCAAGTGAAATTAGTGTCAACTGTCGAGCAGGATATCAAGTTGTCCCAAGCGAAAGTGACGTCTAGCTATAGTGATATCACTGTCAATTGTTGTCCAGTAGGACAGGTGTCAAAGGAAAGTGGTATCAAAAGAAAGTGGTGTCAAAGAAGAGTGGTGTCAATCGAAAGTAATGTCAAATATGAGTGATGTCAAGGAGGAGTGAATGTTGTGCAATGCGGAAATTGGTGTCAGGAAAGTGGTTGCACTCTATATATCGGCCACCCTGTCTTCATTTCCCCTACTCTGACCTTGAGGTTCTCTTCTTAATCCTAACCCTTACCCCTCTAACTCCCCTCTCCCTCTAACCTTCCACTCTCCTCCGAATCCCCGTTCTCACCCTTCCCACTCCTGCCCTCTGACTCCGAATCTCCTACAAACTCGCCATGTTTGTGATTTTCCCCCGACGCCAGCTAGTCTGCCACGACCCGGACTATGATTATTGTACCCATTGTTGAATTGAGTGTAAGAGAGATTCAGAACACACGAGGGGAATCTAAAGCAACATTATCTCATGTTGAGACTATTTCACTTGCTGAACGCAAGGAGGTGAACCAATTGCGTGAGTTATTGTTTCTGCTTGCCGCAATGAGTAACTCCCATGATGGGTGTTGAACACTGTCATCGGCTACTCGATGTGTGTCGTGTCATCATGCTTCATATCATAGAGTAGCCTCTGATAGACTTGGTGTTCCGCACTCTTTCGATTTCTAATCGTGATTAATCTAGATGTATGCACATATTGATTTATCTTAGCATCGATGTGCTACATACTCCATATTATACTCCATAGATTTGTTGGATAGATAAGTCTGATTTTTCCAATATATCTTCGACCCCTTATATAATTTTTCTGGGCCTTATCCTCCATTATTTTCCCCTATATCCTGGTTTTCCACCCCCTAACCATTACCCGAACATACTCTAGACGAGATGAAGTCCTTCGTAACGCTCCTGATCCTAATCGGAGCTGCAGCCGCTGCCGGTGGTCTCCTGAGTCTCAGTGAGAATGACAGGAACCAGATCAAGGGACTGAAAGCCCTGCTCCACAATTTGGAGGGTGTCTACCCAACTTGCAACTTGGTTCTGTTCAGCGAACAGGTGGATTATGAAACGGCCGATGAACGGTGCAAGAGTTTCGATTTGGGAACGGGTGGAAATGTACAGGGTAACCTCGCCACTGTGAACACCGATGAGAAGAATACGGATTTGAAGATGCTCCTCGCCATGGCTTACCCCACAAGCAGTGGAAAGTGGGCTGCTGATGAGTGGGTCTGGGTGGGCCTCAGGAAGGTGCTCAACAATGACGGCAGTAAGAAGGGCAGGGAGTATGATGCTAACGATTGGGCGTGGGCCGATGGATCCAAACCCACCGACTACCACATGTGGATGAAGGGACAGCCCGATCAGAAACCGAGCAAGCTGAACGGTGTCAAGTACCTCCAGAATCAGATGAGAATCAACCACGGTGGAAAGTGGGATGACACCTTCGCCTACAAGACCCATCCGTACGCCTGTGATTACCAGGGAAAATACATCCTCTCGGCTAACGAGAAAAGCTGGAGTGCTGCCAAAGTGGCTTGTGAAGAAGCTGGTCTGATCATGGCTAAAGTGAGGAACGCTGAAGAGGTTGAAGAGATCAAAGCCGCTGCAAAATACTTCCTTGGGGATGCCGATGAGGCCAAGACATGGACTGCAACCAACTGGATCTGGCTAGGTGGTAATGATGCTGATGAAGAGGGTGTCTGGAAGTGGAATGACGGTGAGGCTATTGAGTGGTACGACGATATGCCATGGAGGGAGCCAAACCCCGACAACTCCATCAAGATCATGGGCAAGTCCTCCCAGAACTTCCTGGCCATCTCCAAATGGGGAGAATTCGACGATTCATTCGACCACAAGAGAAGAGCCCGACCTTTCGCTTGCCAGTGCCCTGGAACGTAAAGAGGTCCATACAATACACACGCTAGAAATAGTCTTCTATAAACTTACAATGACGTTCATATTTTACCATGGGTGGATAGATTCATAATGGACTATAGATGTTAGATTTTCATTTATCATATCCATGAAATCAGCAATATTATAAATCTGCTGCGAAAATTCATTTGATTCGACCGAAAAATTGTGAAGTGGTGTAAAGTTTACTCTGTAGTGTTTATAATTTCCATCTCAATAGAATGAGAAATCAAAAAAACTTTGTCTATTTGCTTCCAATTCCATAACCATAAAATTTCTGAGATACTCATTGGAGTGGAATTTTTAAGCACGCCCTCTCTTATGGCCAGCTGTACCCAGTCAGTACCTAGTGGTCTGTAGGACCGTACCACTACCATGAATCAACATTCCATTACCACTACCAGATTTGAATTTCATCCTTATCCATCGATTTCAACCCACATTTCCCCAGAAGTCATGGGGAATTGTGCCACCACTTCTTCAACCTCATACCTTTCATTGAATGCTATGATATTTGAAAAAGTTTCAATTCATCCTTTGCAAAGTTATTCATCATGGGAATACGGCCCTATACCACATATTCACGGTCGTTGAATCCTCGGCGTTTTTCAATAAGAAAAGAAACCGCTCGTAATGATTCACCCTCACGGCGCTCAATGCGGTGATCATCTTAAATTTTGCGAAGAAAAAGTGGTGCCACAGAGGCTGTGCATACACAATTTCATTTTTCACTTTGAGAGTTTGAGAGACGGAAGATGAATCTATCACTGCTCCTGGGTCTCTGTGTCGTGTTGGGGGGTGTCAACTGTCTTGATGACACAGAACTGGCACAAATCCAAGGAATGAAAGATCTCCTGGCGAATATGACAGGGATCTACTCGACCTGTAACATGGTCCTATTTGCTGAGATGATAGACTACTCCACCGCTGAGGCAAACTGTAAAAACTTCACTCTGGGCAGCTCTGCAGGTCTGGCTGGAAATCTCGTTACCGTGAATGATGATGACAAGAACGAGCAGATCAAGCTACTCCTGGAGATGGCATACCCGGACTCGTACAAAAAGTGGGCAGATGAGCAGTGGGTTTGGGCGGGCCTGAGGAAAGTACACAATAACGACGAGGCGTTGGACAGTAGCCAGTACGCGGAGTATAATCCCGAGGACTGGGCCTGGGCTGACGGGTCGACAGTGACCGGATTTGAGAAGTGGATGAAGGGCATGCCCGATCAGAAACCGAGCAAGATTAATGGTGTCAAGTACCTCCAGAACCAGATGAGGATCAACCACGGTGGAAAGTGGGATGACACCTTCGCCTACAAGACCCATCCCTACGCCTGTGATTACCAGGGAAAGTACATCCTCTCGGCAACCCGTAAATCTTGGAGCGATGCCAAAACAGCGTGTGAGAATGCCGGACTAATCCTAGCCAAGGTGAGGAACGAGGCTGAGGTTGAGGAAATGGTGGGAGCAGCACTCTTCTATCTGGGGGTAGTTGACGAATCTTTGCGCGAGTTCGCCGGAACCAACTGGATTTGGCTCGGTGCCAATGATGCGACGGAGGAGGGGCTCTGGCAGTGGAATGACGGGTCTCTCCTCGGGGATTGGTTTGACACCATGCCGTGGCGGCCACCAAATCCTGACAACTCCAGGAGGTTGAACAAGGGTAGGAGTCAGCAGAATGTGCTGGCTATCTCAAAGTGGGGTCTGTTCGACGATTCCTTCGACTCGCCCAAGAGGCTGAGACCATTTGCTTGCCAGTGCCCTGGCACATAAAGCTACTGGGACTTTACCTTGAAGTGGAATTGAGAGGTCCCTATAGTAGGCACTGCCTACTACTTTTCGTAATTGTAGTTTTGGATGAAAATGTAAATTTGAAGCAATGTAAATAGAAACAATCAAAAATTTGAGAATCTTTCACTTACGTCTTATAGATAGTAAGCATTTATTTCTGATATGATTCGTGTAATTGTAAAGATGAAAATTATTTTCTGTAGCAAGTCATGTATCACTATGTGTTCAAAAAATCTGGTTTAAGGAAAGACTGAATTTAATTTTACGTTATCATCCTGGCGCCACTCACTTGACACCACTGACACTACTTATTGCTCATTGACACCACTCCTACTAGTCTCCTAGTTCTATCCCTTGACACCACTCTTGACACCGCTCTTATACCTTCACACCACTCCCTAGGTCTGGGTGTTGAGTCCGGATTGCAGAGTACTCCAGGGTGATTTCTGTTTGGAAAGTTCAGTTTCCCGACGGTCCGAGCCTGTTCTAGGGCTCTGTAAGAAGAAGAGTCAGTATCAGACGTGGAAATACGATCACGTGGTTCGTTTATAAGTTTAAGACTTGTTCTTCTTCTTCTTTGATTCTTCTTCAACGATTCTGCTGTGAATCGGCCCTCTATCAGAATTGACGAATGTTTACACGACCAAATGGAGTTGAAATCACATCTACACTAATTGACACCATGTCCCGACTCCTGACACAATTTTCTTACCCTTGACACCACTTTCCAGACGAAGTCTCTCCGGAACCAGTACTCGGGAATGTGTCTAGATCAGGCAGCCCGGAAATCGGGGGAGTATGTCCTCGTTACGAAGTGTACCGGTGCCCCCTCACAGATGTGGGACATAGACAACTTCAACAGGTAAAACCGTCAACTGTTAGTGTGACATAGGTAAAAATGTTAGCACATTTGCTGTTGACACCCTCAGGTATAGAAGAGTCCAACTCCAATAGAAACGTGTCCAATGGATATTGTCCAATGTCCATGATGAGACACAATCGCATGAAAAGTTGTGCTCAATACTCAATGTGCGTGATCTATCGTAGATCAAGTTCAACTAGAACTGGAAGGGGTTTAGAGTCTCGAAACTTACCAAGTTTTGTGTTTTGGGATTGTGAGGGAACACGAAGAATAGCGAAAATTGCGATGATCCCTCACTGGGTCATCAGTGCTCTTTTTTCCAATGGGAGTGTTGTTCACTCCCATTCAAAGAAGCTTAATGCTTATGTCACATTGTCATGACATTGTGATTGACAATTCACGTCCCCGTTTTTCTCCAGTGACTCGAAACAAGAGTGCTGACGTCCGCTACCCTTGCCATCAGACACTGTCCCAATTGGGGGACCAGAAGGAGCTCCCGACCTGGAAATGAATCTATTACTATAGTTGTTTGTTGTTATAATTATTGTTCCTCTATGCTCTAAGTCCAACTCTACCTTCAGACTCAAGGTATATCTGAGCTGATATTTCGTCTCTGATCTTTTTTGTCAGATGTTACCTGACCTGTTTCTCGCGCTAACAATAACATTAACATCTGACAAGATCTTTTCATCCGTCATTCTTAACGGAAATTATGAAGGAGTCGACATGTGGTCTTCCAGTTCCACTCTTGGATAAACGATGTAATTCTTGATTGTACTAAACTTGTTGATGTAGACGTAGCATGCCCCTGCGCCCCCCCCCCCATTTCAATTTATAATTCTTTGATACATGATAATACACAATGATATTCCGATAATGTTGATAAAATTGAAATTGCCCAACCGATCACTACAGTATCATCTATCAGTTATCCTGTTATCAATGTCAATATCATCATGGTTAATGGCGAATGCGATATACAATATATGTTCAATTCTAACTTGTCAGATTTTATCTGACCTCAGGTTCTCGCGCGCGCGTTGTAGGGTTTTTTCCTACCGTTGTGCGTTGGCGCCGCGCAAGCAATTGTCATTTCACCAGCATGGGTACTGGTAGGGAGAAATCCTACAAATATTTGACAAGGCCGCGGCAAGATAAAAGAAACAGAGGCAGATAAATATGAGATTGAAGAGCTCAGATAAAATTAAGATCTGTCAACGAAGGCCTTTATGATAATGATATGATGTCATTTTGCCTGGCTACGCGTGCACACGTTACTGGTTACGCGCGTCGCCGCGTCCCTTTATTTTAACCCACCTGCTATTCTGCCTCGTTTGAATCCGCGCNATTTTGTTGAAGTCGATTTTTTTCGTTCACCCCCTACGCGGAGTATTTGGGTCGCGCAGCGCGGGAACATTGGCGAAACCAGGGTTTATAATGGAGTAGTTCTGTACAGTCTAGTATTCTTTGGCTATCGATGATAGCCCCTGTCGAGAATTTCATTGCGCGCGCCGCGCCGTAGATTAATCTCGCGTCGACGCGTCAGCTGGACCTAGTACCCAGCATCACTAGGCAATCTACTTTTCTTGTTGTCAGATTTTATCTGACCTATGTTTCTCGCTCGCGCGAGAAACAGGCCAGTCCAAAGTCTTATCTATAGAGGTGTATGGGTATACTGCAAACATAGCAAAATGCTGGATATCGATTTTCTAATCCAAGGATTGACACAAGAGATGGAAGAGTCTAAACTGTGGTAACATCTGACAACTTTTCTTGCTCAATTCCGTGTGAGACTGCGTTGGTAGAGCTTATAATATGGAATCTTACTATGGTTTGTATTGACGCATAGGTGATAGGAAATCCACTCGATTTTTTAAGAAAATGTCTATTTCTTAAAGTTCAATGTGGTATATGATAGGTAAATAATTTATTCTATTCATTCCCTTTCAATAAGGAGGCTATACATTTTTATTTCGGCTACCTGTGAGTCTGTTCCCACACAACGTGTGCACATGTGAGTCAGGAATGAGGAGTGAGGAGACTTTTGCAGCGTAACATCCACTCATCATTGAAGTTTTGGTTCCTATGACTCCACTTGTACCTATTAAAAAGGATTCTACACCTTTCTCGATGTTTTTTAACATGATTTGTCATTGGGAAAATGAATTATCATAGAGGTACTTGGAATTGAGTGTCTTTACCAATGAATGAAACCAGATACTCCATACCCGATGGAGGTTGATGCAACTCAATTAATTCTGTCATTTGGAACTTAACAAATCACAGATGCGCATTGCACATCTTCCTATCTTATTGCGGAGCAACTGATAGGAGTTTTGACATTAGTTTTGTCATTGATTAGCAATATTTTATATGAATGTTGAATGAATGATGTTGCTATTCATTTATCATGCCCATCCTTTGCATTAAGGATTAGAACTATCATGTCTGACAAGATACCAAGCCTTCTGACGTGCCCTTCAACTCCCACTTCATCTTCTTCATCTGAACAGGTTTGTGCTAATGTGTGTAATGTTATATGTTGTATCATCAATTTATGACTATCATAGCTTGTAACTGTCACCAACAGTTTTGTGCTCATATCATGTACGGTTTGAGCAATATATGACTCAAAAACACTTGCACTTGATTGCTTGATATATCTACAAACCTTAGTGAGTGGCATTTTCTTCAATTGAAACCATTACTAGAACATTATACATACATTCCATTCACATGTACATTAAGGGATTAAGTGGTCAGATTGTGTGTGTGTGTATGTGTTCAAACTGTGATCTTGTGTAGACATGCAAGTGTAGATTCCATTTCATGATATGCCATCTGTTTGAATTGTGTTTCTTATGATAGTTTCCTATCCATTGCAACAGCCAGTGATGATCACATACACTTATCAATGGTCACATCTGAAATATGGCTTTACATTTGCAGATACCATTCAATTCACAAGTTGTACATAGACCAACTCATAAGTCATGAAAATTTGTTGGAGCTAGGAACACCCCCAATAGATATTTGATATTCTAGAGTTTAACAGTTTAATATCAAATGATTATCATCAACTAATATGATTCACTTTAGCACTCTTGAGTCTGATCTCTGCAGCAAATTCTAAATTTGTCCACACGATTGTTCTTGTACTCTCCCTTTCAGTTAAGTGAATTAAGTGGTTGTAACCATGGTGACCAGTTGTTGATGGAGCCCTCTGTTCACAGAACACGTCTTCAAATGTATACACACACTGTGTGGAAGTGTTAGAATGATATATGATAATATTGTTATATGTAATAAATACCCTTTACCACTGTCTCTCCAGGATAATAAATTGTGCAGCCCATTACACATGATATTATTGTACACATCAGTTAAATTACACGCCACAACAGCTACAAGCTGTGTGAGTTTACGTCAAGTCAAGTGTCATTTAAGCTTGAGAAATGTGTCAACCGTTTATTTGAACTAGAAGTTTTCGATATCGTCTCATGGGTGAATATCATGAGTGATGTCGTCTCATGAGTGAATAGGTTTTTGTGGGAAAGCTCAGTATTTGATTCTCCCTCCCTGTGTGTATGTGGCTGTGTGTGTGGGGGGCTGTGTGCGTGTGTGTAAAGTGCATTCATCATCATGGGATCATGACTGATTGAATCATCACCAACTCTTGCCAGATTAACGCCACCATACACTCACAAGCACCCCTTTCCCTCCATCAATATTAGAATATCGTCACAGAGTCATGAAGTCGTCGGTCAGTCTCGCCCGCGTGATCTTGTCCAATCAGGAGCTCCCATTAGTTGTCACGCGACCATGGACAGCCAATGAAATGTCTCCCTTCACCGGAAGGAGAACAGGAGAATCGGAGTCCTGTGATTGGACAATGTTTGTGATAGTAAATGTGCGGGCTGATTTTTCCTTTGTTTGGATAAGACTGCATTTTCCAAATTCCAATATTCAGAACTGTGTGTGACTTTCGCCCATTTAACATAGTAGTGCTGTATTTCTCTTGCTCAATTTCGTATGTGACTGTGTTGGTGAAACCTGTAATATGGTATCCTACTATGGTTTATATTAACGCATGGGAGATCCACTCGATTTATTTTTAGGAAAATGTCGGCGTTAGGAGTTTAAATCCTCCAGTATTCCAGTTAAACTATGATTCTGCTAACCATGTTATGCTTATGAAAATATTTCCTGGACACAATGCACTTTATTTTGTGTGAGCTCCAGCAATTGATTTGTCTCAAGAAAAGCAGATGTTATTTCACAACAAACATATCGCGTTGTTCTCGTCCCATTCACTTCATCAGGTGATAATATGGATAAAGAAGTGGTCACCTTTTATAATAAATTTTGGGAATGCGATCCAAAGTCTTATCTATAGAGGTTTATGGGTATACTGCAAACATAGCAAAATACTGGATATCGATTTTCTAATCCATGGATTGACATGAGAGATGGAAGAGTCTAAACTGTGAATCATCAGCGGTTACCCTACAGATGTAAGGCCCTCTCCTGTCAACTGCGATGTGGATCTCAGTATCAGCAGGTGGCAAGAGAGAACGGAGGGGTTTCGACCCACCGTACCCCTCACAGGATTTACCGATTCCCCAGTTCGAATATAATATATGTCTCATTGATTCACTTATAATAATACTACTGATTCGTATATAACGCTGTTGTACAGTGCAGCATACCACACTCCCACTATAAATACACTGCAAAACTCTGCTTTCCCATTGGTCGGTTAAACCCACGTGACTGTCATACCGCACGCTCATTGGCTACCGGCAAACGTTCACGCTGAACAGGATGCCTGTCATCGAGCGAAGCTCATTCAAAAATAACGGCAGCGTTTCAGAGTACTCCAGCTTACTCCCGTTAGATTCTGTCACATGTGACATTCCTTCTCTCCTGTGTGTGTGTGTGTGTGGATCATTATAATTTTCACATCTCTCTGCGTGTTTTTGTCTTGTTATTTTTCCACAATTTCCCCCTCCCCCTCCCCTTCTATCCCGGTTGCTGTAATTATCCTCTCGTCACGTTGTAGCGAAATAATGAATTTCGCCGACAATTCCCTCTCTTCCCCAAAATTCATTGTAGTTCGACGGAGTCTGAAGAATTTTAGATTAATAAACGCACATTCTCTCTTTACTACGTTTGACTAACTCTACACATTTAGATTTCTCTTGTGACTATGTCAACTGAAACTTGACAGCATTTCATGAGCGGTCCAGTTGTACCTAAATCTGTCAATACCATGTATGTGGGTATGTGTCCAGCTTGGGATGAACATTCCCGGTTCATTAAATAGTTCATGCAGCAGCTATCCTTGCTCACGCTCACTTGCACGCGTAACGTATAATATTCTCTAGATTCCAAGAACATGATATATTTTAAATCGAATCGTCGCACGTTGCTCCTTCATCAACCATTTCGCACTTGCCCCTCACCTTCTCTCCCATTCAGTGTTCTTTCACCACTGGTGGTTTCCCATTTTTTCAGAAGTACACAAATTCTGTAATGTCAACACGTCTTGACAATACGCTTCACGAGATTCAGCTTATTATAACTGTACATGGCAACTGCTACCATTGAAAAAACTTAAACCCTACTTCGCTGATATCTGTCTGAGGACCTATATCTCTAAATGACTGAGATATGGGATAGTTAGGTTTCTGAAAACACGGTTGTATCTCGAGTGGTTTATGTTAGGCTTCCTTCTCTGACAATCCAAAAAGAACGGTCATATCGATTTATTTGACTTCTCGGGGCTCAATGTCTCCTTTTTCGGCGGATGATCCGATAGTTCCTACTCGGGATATGTCTTTAGAAAGCGCGTCGATTGTCATCACAATCAGTATCGCTATCGTTATCGAAACACCACGATACACACACTCATATTGTGACATTGTAAGGGTGCTGGTAACTGTTAAAACTGAGAATGGGCGTGGTTTGTGTGTGTGTGTGTGTTTGTGTGTTTTAATTACACTATTCCGCCATGAATGAACGTATGAACGCGTTGGTAATCACTGTGATGTCAACAAATGGGTCATTATATGGAAGAATATTATACGGTGTGACGGATACTCATACTGTTAAGTGTCATCATCCGTCAAGTGTCATAGCCGGTTCATTGTTCTAGAAAGATCTAGATCAAGAGAAGAGGAAATGTATCCAACAGTGAATGTGTCTCACACGAAATGTGTCTCACACGAAATGTGTTACAGTGTCCCGTGTACATTCGGTGTACACTTTATTGTGTCCGATTGTTTTGTTTAACTCCCCTCCCCCATTCAATTGATGACGTAACAAAGGTATTTGGACGTATTGTGACGTGTCCGAACATAATCTCTCGTATTATATAGTTGGGAGTTATTCACGATTCTCGAGGGGCTGTGTGAGATGGTACCCCCTTCCCTCGCTTCATTAGTCATTCCTACATGTTGGTTCTCATAGTTGAGGTAGGTACGATACCTGGCCGTGGCCCCATGGAAACTAGAGCTCGGCTGCTAACGATGTCCACATATAGTGTCCAACACACTTACACACACACACACGCACAAACGGACAAACTATGTTATAAACCACACCGACACCATTCCATGCGACCTGAGCAGTCACAAAAATATCCTTACCGCTCATTGGCCGATGTTCGTATCACATGACTGAATCCCCGCTCTCTGATTGGCATGTTTCTCCCCATCTTTGGTGCCTCACCAAAGCACTGCAGTTGCTGAAGCTCTCAGCCAATCAGACGCCGTTAACAAAGTACCACGTGACATTCATTAACCAATGAGCTCGCTCCGCTTCTAAATTTATGATCCCTGCTGCTGCTGGAGAACTCATGTGCTCTCGTAACAGAAGAGGGAACCGTATACTTTGAACACACGCCCCCGTAATATACAGATCTCCGTCTGTTTGTTCTATCTTTCGACTTGATACATATCTCGCTTGACGACGACAACATTTTCTCTGTTGTTACCATGGCAGCACTGTGGGCCCCCGCAACACCCATGTTCTACTACGTGAACCATCCCATGATTCCGGCCGGTGGATCGACCAGACTGTTCCCTCCATCTCTAACCCCGTCTGGGGCGGTCCTGGCATCTACACCGGTTACCATGACCGATCCCATGGATGCAGAGGGAGGTGTAAGTGAGGATAGTGTTGTCATGGGAACTGTTAACGAGGACGCTGTTACCATGGGAACTGTTAACGAAGACGCTGTTATCATGGGAACTGTTGACGAGGATGGTGTTACCATGGGAACTGTTAACGAGGATGGTATTACCATGGGAACTGTTAACGAAGACGCTGTTACTATGGGAACAGTGGATGGGGGGCAGGACGAGGAGGAGGGAAGAGAGGAGCTGGGGAGTGAGAAGAAAGAGGGGGAAGAAGAGGACCGCGCTGAGAATCCTGATTGCAATGATGTGAGTAAAGTATCTTAGTATAGACAGAATCTTAGAGCAAATCTTATTCCACCTCTCAGACGTTTTGCAAAATTATGGTGGAACGTTTTGCTGCGATGACTGATCACATCTTGTGAGAGGACAGGCCAACCCAATATGGTACACTCAGTACAATCGTAGACCGTTGATAAGCTACTTTATGGATCTGTGAGTGTTGTGATGAAACTTCGATCACCATTAACCATTAGGTGATCACTGGAAAATTTTCCGAATGAACGTCATTTCCATACAGTTTAGATTCCTGTAACGTTATAGATTTACCTAAAAAGCTCTAATCATTTATTCGTTCATTTTACCACTAGCCAAATCAAGGAAATTGAAGAGAGTGGTGAATAGATCAAGGAAGCGACTTTTATACTTTCAGATAGTGGTGGAAGTGGTTTTTACCCTCCATTTGATCATTTATTCATGCATCACACAGCTCTGTTGAGTTCTTGGAGTTCTTGCGTTCATCTTCTCATGTAGCTATGAAGCTTCCATATTGGAACACATTCGACGTAGATTTTTGGAGTCAAAATTATTGTTCATACGCGGGACGTGGGCGATATATCTGTCTCTGACAATCAGCTTCTTGAATCCCTAAGCTGTTCCAGAGATTTGATGTGCCATTCTAGACTCGTATTCATATTCAATCTATTCATGTCAATCTGTGATTCTTGATAGATAGATCGCATGACATTATCAACTTGAATGTCACATCTACCTTTACCCCTGAACATGTTGATATCGCATCATTCCTCAAAAATGAAAAGTTGCAGTTTCCGCTCCTTGCCGAAACGCGCAGTGTAACCCACGCTTCGTATTTCAACATGGATCCTAACCAATTTACCCATTTTCCTAAATATCACTGACTTTTTGCACAGTGCTATTATGCCATCTTCCAATGACTGCAGACACAGAATTCAGTGTCTTCTGGTTCAGCTTCCAATCACAGTTCCGTTGCTGTATCAGATATACTTCCTTGCACGGTTCAGATCTTATTTCGTCATTTGTTTTTTGTTTTTTCCGACATCCTGACAACGAGCTAAAGAAGTAAAAATGGTTTATCTTTTTTTAATATTTGGTCCCTTGTGGACTTTTAGAGTTCCCCTGCATAGATATGTTCTATACATGACATATAAAATATTCAAATAGGTTTACGTTTATCGTTCACCATTATGTTATGCCAATTATATTGGGCTATGTTGGACCATGAAATAAACCCGAGGTTTGTATTTTGTGTATGTTTTATGTTGAAAAAGAATATTTGTTTTTATCAAAAAGAATAAAATATTATGTATATTTTTCTGGACAAAATGCTTTTTAAATCTATATTTTATCCTGCGTTGGGTCCATGCCGTTTTTAGCCATCTCTCTGATAGTCTGACAGTCTGCGAGTGTTTTTTGCTCCACGTCCTACCCTTGCTAAAGGAAGAATGAGATCATTCCATGGTGAGGTTTTCATCCTGTAGGACCTTCTCCATCGCCGAGCTTCATCGAATTAAATCTCACAATGTTATATTTAGATTACATCAACGCTGCACCCTCCAATCCCTGCAAAGAACACATTCACGTGTCTCTTCATCGCCCAATCAGCGTCCTCCATTCCATGTCATGTGACACACTAGCGACCAATGACCGAAGCGGAATCACTGGAATAATAAATGCTGAATATATGATCTTTAGTCCATGGAGAGAGCAAGGGGGGGAACGATTGAATTAGTTGTAATGTCTTTGAGACACACTGGGTTTTAGCCTTGTCATTAACTTTCCCGGTATATTATTATATTAGATTCCTGTTTTACCTCTGCAGTCAAAATAGTGGTTCGGAGGTTTTTGCGATCACTTTTGTTAGCTGATCTTAAGCCTCGATTTGTGAAGTTGTTAGTCGCTTATCCTTTGTTTCGGCACTTGTTCTTGTATCAAGAATAAAACCTGCCATCAGTGATTTCATCCACGTCATGTGCCTCATTAGATAGAAGGGGGTTTGTTTATTTAACACATCCTTGTTCAACATTTCATTATTTTCTTGATCTTATTATCTCAGAATTCAATTATGTAAGAAACTGGAATTGGATGAGTGCTATAGATAGATTTCCTTCCTTTTCTTTATGTCCACTACAGTATCTTACAATGCTTAGAAATTAGTTCATTGAATCTGGTTCATCAGTAAGTAATGATATGTTCAGATGTGCAATGTGCATTTTATTTCAGAAATTGTTATTTCAAATCGGATTGATCATGATCAGATAATCATATTCCCACTGAATGGTGATATCAATTGAACTGATCCTGTGCCCTCATACAATCTTGATTCTTGGCGCAGTTTCCTATCCTATCACCGATTTGTTCGTTGACTAACAGTTCATCACACGTCTAATGGCAATTTCCATCTAAGATAGATACAGCTTCCGACCAGCTGTTATTCTGAGAGATATAGCTTTCGACCAGTTATCCTTTATCGATTTTTCGCACATATATATCAGTGAACAGTTCCCTGACGAGCACTATTGGTTCATTGTTGAATCTTTAGCTTGTCCACGCTAAGCATGACCAGTGACCACTTTCACCGAACGTTGTGTCCTATACCACCATGAACCATTGTGTTTTCTATGGAACTATGAGACAGTCATGAAGGACCACTTTTCGATATTACCTCCATTCACCTAGTCCAATCAGATAGGGTTAGTGGTGGAGAGGGGCTATTCACGTTGGAAGCATCACCTTATGGATCTATCACAGCCTGAGACCAATAAAGGTTGTTGATTGGATGTTCGTGCCAACAGAATATGACGTGATATAGTCAAATACAGACAAAGATCGATCATTGTCGATCTTCCCTCCCTAATTCAGGTCCTAGTCCATCTTAGATTCTCTGAAGTACATCAGAGCAGAGCATGATGTTTTGCGGACACACATTCATCAAGCGATACGAAGTGTCAAAACTGCTGTCAACACTCAAACACTTATAGCAGTTATTATAGGTAGTAGACAGAAAACATTGCAGCAAATATGCTCAAAATGCTCCAGGAGAATGTTTACTGACAGCGTTTATAACTTGTTCCTTATTAAGTGGGTTGTATTCCAAAAACGTAGCTGTTTCCTGGCACGTCTGAGCAGAACTTTTTATACGAATTCGACCCGGATTCGCAGTTTTCCTTGTATCTCAATATATAGATGGCAGTAATTTTTCTCAACGCTATGTGGAGTTGAAAAGAACGTCTTACGGTGGTCCGAGAATCATTATCACCTATTATGTATGAACGGGGTTTACCGATAAGTACAATATCAAGTATATTTTGTTTTTCGTGGTTTGAGGAAGGTTTTCGTGTCAGGGTGGAGTCATGACAGTCAGAAGTAGAGTAGGTAGTGTAAGGACAAATTGGTGCCAACGAGGAGTGGTTTCAGAACAAAGTGGTGTCAAGGTGTAGAATGGTGTCAAGTTTATACTGGAAAGTGGTGTCAACGGATAGTGGTGTGAAGGAAAAGTGGTGTCAACCGAGAGTGGTGTCGAGAAAAAGTGGTGTCAAGGAAAGATGGTGTCTAGCGAGATTGGTGTCAGTGAGAATTGGTGTCAACGGAGAATTTTGTCATTGAAAAATGGTGTCAAGGAAAAGTGAGCTTCTCCTTCACATTATTTCGAGCTTGATCTGCACTTTGTACATGTCTAATTGTTCAGCAAAATGGCATGAAGCTAGTTATGATGTCGTCACCAGTTCACTAGTTCTGATATTAAAGTGGAAGATTATCAATCTGTTCGTATATACTTGTTCATTGTTTGTACTCTTCCATTTATGTTCGTTCGTTCGTTCGTCCTGTGGGCAATATATTGTTTGTTTATTTGTCACTTATATATGTTTGTTTGTTTGTTTGTTAATTGTTTCTATACAATAATATTTGTACATCAACTTAAATGCGTGTGATACCTATGATAATTATCATACTGCTCTCCACCCTACAGCAATAATAATAATTGTATTGTGTTATAACACTGCAGTTAACAACAACAACAGCAAGGTAAGCGTTATTGTTCTTGTTAACTCCAGCCCTCCCTTTGTTCTTGTAAGAGTTTTACCCTCGACGAGTTTTCGATATCCCCCTTCAATTAGTAGAGTGGTTGTTATCTGCGGTCGTCCAACGGTTTCTCGATATAAGTTGTCGTTGATTTTCGATATAACAGTGCAACAGCTTTTGACGACCTATGGTTTTCGCTTATAGATCATTGATCGAAATATCAAATATTATGTGTCTATTCTCTATTCTCACATTCCGCTTTCTACAAATTATCGACACACGTTACTTCACACATTATTAGTCCACACTACCCCGAAACCACTCCAAGCATTCTCGGAATTTGACCGGCCAGACCTGTCAATAATACCCCCGACAACCACAGTCAGAACACTCATTATAATTGTCAGAACTGCCAGAACACAGATTATAATTGTGTCGGAGTATTTCACGGCGAATTCTGACATGTGCCCCGATTCCGACATGTGTTCGTGTTTGTGTGGTCGACGATAATTCTGATCATCCTTTTCTCGATGGACAAGAGGAAAATGAGATTTGAATTAATGATTTTACGGTCATGACGTCTCTTTCTAGATTGAACACGGAGTAATATGAATTCAATGAGGGTTGAGAAGACTCTGAAACGTATGCTTTTTTGATAAAAGAGCTTGTTTGAACGTACTTCTATTTACCGAGTGCAGATGGTTGTGAAACTGATATCTACGCCGTGATAATATCACCAACTCAGTTTGTTGCTAGGATACAGCACATGCTTCAATAGTATCAATAGTAGCAACGTTAGGGGGGGGGGCGAGGATATGATAATATGATAGATATCTCCATAGATAACTACTCATAGAAATCCATCCATTCGGCGGATTTGGATGATGTATCGATTCCTGATCTAATTTTGGACTTTTCCCCGTGACTTGTGATACCTCAAAATATCGAGTGATCAATGACCGGACACGTGTAAAGTACACCTCGATCATGAGGATTGAGGAATTTGTCCTTTGTCCTTCTGTGTATCAAAACCTTGTGTTTGACCTTAGATCATAGTGTGCAGTATGCCACATCATAAGTGAACATTGTTTTCATAAGGGGCACTCTTTGAACGATCTCAGTTCGATTGTGTGTGAGTGTGTGTGTGTGTGTGTGCGTGTGTGGAGTGTGTGTGGAGTTTGAGTGGCCAAAGGATTAGTAGATGATCTCAGTTTACTGTTCTCATGTCTTCATAATATGTTGTCAGTTTGTTCTTACGTGTGTGTTTGTTTTCGTGTCTGTATGAACGACCCACACAGTTCTGCAGACACAATAGCACAATCTTTGCTGTGTGGGTCCAGGGTAGATGTTGAAATCGAATTAGAGGTCCCTAGCTTTTTCACAGATCATGCAATCCCCCTCTCTTAAATCTCATTACATTGCCCGCCGCTGCCGAAAGAGAGAGATTTACACCGTAATCCGATATCATACGCTCTACAGATCACTTCGCTTGATTCCCATTGGTCAATTATCGTCTCGTGGTATAGCTGGTGGACTCTGATTGGTTCTTTCCGGTATATTATTATTCTACCCGCTGGAATGTGTTGTTTCTATGTGCGCTCCACTGCTGCACACGCACACACACACACACACACACACACACACAAACAAGAGC
>CAMPET010000084.1:125595-159365 GCA_946803715.1 Beroe ovata | reverse complement strand
TGTGTGTGTGTGTGTGTGTGTACGTGGACTGTGGATACTCCTATGTGTTGAGGGGTCATTTTTCCCAAGTCCTTGTTCCACATCCCACCATCCTTACCCTTGGATTCCAGCTTCCTGAACTACTCGGTGGATATGATCAGTGATCTTGGGTTTTCAGTAACAAATGATGATCAATGAACAATCCCAACTTCTGTTGTTTTCTTGACTACCTCTCTGCCTCTTTCTCTTTGTGAAGATTTGAAACGTTTCTATTCCTCCCCATGACGTGGCATTATATAATGTTCCCTGCTGTCACTCAGACAGGTTGATGAGCGAGCCAACTTTCATACAAACATTGACCTCCCTAGTCTCTGTCAGGAGATCTGGTGATCCAGACGGGATACCACCGAGCTTCCTGGATTCAGACACACTACCGGCTCTCCCTCTCTGTCTCTCTTCTTAGATCCGCCTAGCCGTGTCTAGAGCCAGGCATTATATAAATCTGTACAAAGATCACATGAAACATATCAACGTCGTTAAGTCATTAAGTCATTATTTTACTCTCAAATGACCCTCTCATGGTTGTGTTTTCATCTTGAATAGTTGCTCCCCAACCCGTTTATATGTTCGTTAGACGTCCTGGATTTTGGCTTTGTATCATCTGTAAAATGTTACCCAGTCTTGAACCTTTCCGTTGTAGAAGGTTTATGTGATCAGCTTCATTATCTTCAAACAATAGGTAATTAACTCATTTCATTGATTTAAATTCCACTTGCATTTCATAGGAGGAATGAATACATATAGGGCGCAACACACACAAACACACACAAACGCACACATTTACATTATATTATCTCGTCAGATATCAACTAAACACTGTGTGTACTGTGTCTTATGTTATTGTTTGGAGATAATGTGACCTTATTATCTCCTCGTTAATTGGATACACCATTTAACGATACACTAATTAGCTAATAATCTTCATGAGGGGCAAGATTCCCCTTGATTGGTTTTGTTGATTGTTTGTTTAACGAAATCGTAACCTGTTAACTATCCGGTCATTAATTTGGAATGTGAGAAATCTCGTTCTATGATCCGAGTTCAGGGAGATTTCATACCTTACTTTATTGACTGCCGCGCATATTTCACTTATTCGGTGATTCGATTTCACAATTATTGCTGGTGCCAATTTCACGTTGTTTGACGTTTAGCTCTACTTATTCAGCAAACAATGCTCTTTTCTTCCATTGAATGAATTCCAACTAGATTATGGTCAGTTTTTATTGTGATTTATGGCCAGTTTTGAATACAAGTCGTGTTTTAACGTGCACTGAGATCTCTCTTGCCACTATGATATAAACAATCTCACCGCTCAATGTTTGTTGATTGTTTTACGGAGATTTCTTTGTTCGCCGGATTAGCATACGTTTTCTTTGATAAATTCTTCGCGGAATATTAAATTCTTCATGTTGATTATTATGAACAGTTTCTTTAATCACTGATAATTAATCCACTCCACGCAGCTCCACATGTGTGTGTTTGAGTATGCGTATGTGTGTAATTGCATACTATTTTCTACGAAAATTAAGCATATTGTACAGCTGTTATTTATCCTGTGCTCTATTCAAATACTACATCATCATGCACTTCCTGCTACAGCAGCTAGAGTTAGAGGACCTGGCTCTATTTCATGAAGTCTAGAGCGGTTCACATTCATTCAGGAGCATTTAGCGGACATAGTCTTTTCTCCAAGATTACATGCGGGCCATGCTATGTTTTTTTCAGTGAAATCTTATTATTTTTTTCTATCATGATCCCCCTTTTTACTGTATCTGTTGATAACCAAACACCTTTCTCGTTTCGCATTTTATCTCGCACACTATCATTTCATTTTCCTCACATACCATCATTAATTCATTGGTTGACACTCTTGATCATTCCTGATTGGTCGTTATCCTCTATTCTGATTGGTTACTTTACATTTCTCCTCCATTCTGATTGGCTGATCGTTACATTTCCTCGCCAGCAGCGCCAGAGCATGATCGATACCACCTCGGATAACTTTCCCAAGGAAAACCCCCTATCAGAAGCAATGTCAGATCACATGAAGGTAGATAGCGAAAAATAATTTACCGAATCTAACCGAATTTAATTTTACCAACTTATAATTATTTTTATCAAACTCATTTCAATAGATTGATGCACAGTAAAATCGATCAAACGTCTTGCAGCAACACGTTATCTTATATTGTTCAACTCTTATATAATCCATGATTTATCAGTCTGTTTACGTCTGCTGAATGCTGATTCATATTCCCTAGAGTGGTTGTAGATAGAGAGTGCATCTACTACTAACTATACCAATGAGTAGTGTAAATATCGATTATGATATAGTATCGATAAGCAATATCACTGATAGTATCTCATGGGTTAAAATGTTTCTACTTTCGGTATCTGAAAGTGAAACTTTTTCTGATGATCAGACGAATTCCGATCTTTTTGGTAGGTATAAACTTGGTACAAAGTAAATCACTTATTTAGAACGTTGCTGCAAGGTCCTCGCAATAGTAAACTTGTCATCAAGTTTGAGAATCATGTCTATCATATGTGATATAGGTATATTGGTCCCCGAATTTGGGTGTGAAAGTTGCACTGGCTTCTTCCCTATTATAATAGTGCTGCCCCAAACTCTGCAATTCCCTGGGGAGCAGGGAGCTGATAGAGTATCAATTATATAGAGCTAGAGTATCAATTAGAGCTAGATGATCTACTACTTTTACAACTTACAATTCTCAAAATCTACTCATATACAACATATTTCAATTCCCATTCAGTTCTCGGTTCTCTTTTGGTACTCAATTTGCAATTCTGATACCGCTCTAATACGAACTTGCAACTTATTCTTGAAGCTTGGAAAATTGTGAGGATGGATCAATGCAGATTTACAATCTCGGTCGAATATTCTCGAGGTTTTGTTGGGGTTCAGGGGCGACATACATTAAATACGTCAACTCCGCCAACAAAATTCTGGTGAATTCACTCCGAGGTTATGTGGTTAACTGATTACGGTGTGCGCTCAATTCTGAGTTTACTAGGTATTTAGACGATATTAGAGATTCAACCCTCACCGCGAAGCATTATTAATGACGAAGTGAATCTCAGGGTGAGACTGTGAGAAGCGAAATCGTGAATATTAAGTCACGATTTAGGAACAAGATTTACCTCCCTTCTCATCAATTTAAAACTTAGTCAATCCCCACTTCTGGAGTGAAATTTAACTACATCTCTTTACCCAGGACCCAGGACCCACTATAACCTTTTAACCCTCACCTTTTTAAGTTTCTACCCCCCTCACCGCCTCACCATTTTCAGACGACAACCACGCAACAGTCGCCCATCAGTGCTCCTGGCCTCTTGCCAGGAATCCCCACTCAACCCACGAACAAGAGTAAACGACTCCACGTCACCAACATCCCCTTCAGATTCAGAGAACTCGACCTCATTGAGATCTTCTCGGTTAGTGTGTTTTTTGGTGTTACTTTAGCCCCGGATAGTTTTCACTGTGATTTGAGTGTTTTTTAGGTCTAATTTCAGCCCCGGGTAAGTTTTCAATGTTGTTCGAAAGGTCAGAGATTATTACTTCGTGGTGTTTGCTTCATGTCAGCGCGACTGGAATGTGAACTGAGCCTTTGCTCGGAGTCCTCACTGGGAGAGGAGAATCGTTTAATTTTCGAGCATCAAAATTGTCAAACATCAGGTATTATGACTCGGGAATATTATAGTGGAATCACGTAGATAGGGATATTACGTGTATTGTCAGTTGAGCATCTCTAAACTCCAATTCCTCCTCAATTTTGTACTGTCAATTTACCAGCCGCCATTAACCCAACCTCTTTCTGCTATAATATATATTGTACACGCATTAATCTAGCTCAAAATCACGACTTAATTGCTCCTACACTCGGCTTGTTGATTGGTTGAAGCGCTGGTCACGTGACTCGTAATTGTGTTGTAATTGGCTGGAATATACATTGATCCGGGTTGAATGGTCAATATTATGTTGCATTGACATATCTCTCTCTCTCTCCCATGATGAGTCATGTAGTCTGATCCAGTCATCCTGGACTGGATCTGCTGTTACTGCCTCACGTGACGAAACTGTGTCACGTGATGCACGTTGTTATGGAAACAGGGGCAGTGGACTTCACGTGGGGAGAGTGGTCCGTGTTTGATTGGACAATAATTGGTCGTCATGATTCAGTAGTAAATGATGTGTTACCTCCTAGTGTAATATACGGGAATATTCCTTCATTTCATGGAAATGATTTAATTCCAGATAAATTGTGTTTAGGCATCTAATTAGCCTAAATATGAAATGAAATATCATCTTTAACCCCCCTCATTTTCACCTTATTAAGTTTGTTACACACAGACTTGAAACAATCACCAATTTGTCTAGGTCATCACAATGTTCAAATCGTATATCTCAAGGGTATGTATGATTCAATGAAGTATCGAGATACGTCGAAGCATGAAATACGCCGTTTTTGTGTTTTTCACGATTGGTAGCTCGAAACAAGAATTGATTCATGTTTATCGGCCAGACGAACCAATCACCAAATATGGTTGACTCCAAAATCAATAAAAACATTCATATTCATGAAGTAATTCCGACATACTTTTTATTCAGAAACGCATTCTAGATCGATGAGAAAATTTTGCAAATTCCTGTGTTCTGCTGCTTAATCGGAGTCAAGTTTCTGCATAGAATGAAGACTGTCCTATTGTACCGCAGGACTAGAGCACAATTTGCATTGTTTCCAGTTATTACACGCAAGGAAATGTGTTTCGTGGTTGCGCAATGATTTCACAATTCTACCGCATCAGGCGGGCAGCTTAAACTCTTGGCGGTGAGCCAATAATGTCACCCCTCGTATAAAAGCCTACGATTTACTAGGAATGAAGAACCATTGTTGTTGTAGCTCAAGTATATTTTGATGGTTACAAGCCTATTGCGTAACCTACAAGACTCGATCACTATTTTGACGGTTCTATCATTGTCACCAGCCTCTTGTGTGGTAATTACACACACGATCATAGCTGTAGTACACTAGCATCTGTAGAGCACATCAGTACACACACACACAGACACACACACACACGCCCACACACATACTCTGGTGTCGAACAGGTGTCATACTATAATGTACATAAGGTGACTGGAGTACATCTGCTCCAGCTGCCTCTCTTTAAAGTATGGATCGTACGATCAGATTTCTGAGTGGAAACGCCCATTTCAGAATCCAAAATCATGTTTAACCTCCACGATTCACTGTGTGGAAAGGACTAATATTCTCATGACAGTATTAAAGGGAGCATGCTATAAGGAATGAACCTCATAACACATGCAAATCTTATAACTGCGCAGGTAACCAAACTAGCGACTTCCATCCTAAATAGCTGCTTAACGATAGCTCTTACTCTTCTGACTCAGTCCCTACCTATACCTTTTTTGAACGGGAATTTCCCAGTCTGGTCCGACAGTAACTATCAAGTCTGGAATGATTTGGACGCGATTCATGAATCATGGTTTTTTGATTTTTAATGGGCGGTCAATGGAGTGTCATTGATACAAGCCACTCTCGCCAACTGTTCGAGTAGATGCATGTTATTCAAGATTACCTACTAAGGTACAGATTGGATTCAGCGGTTTTCCAGTCTTAGAAAAGCGATCTTTCAGCCCATTTTTAGTGTGAGAGACTGCAGCTCTGACCAATGGTCAGAGCTGCAGTCAGTGACCATGAGACCTGGTGATTCGGTTCATGATACGACATTCATAATGGTGAGAGATCAGGGTTCTATACCTGTTGCGCAATTATGATACTCGCTCATTTCATTACAGAATGCACTCTACAAGTTCCAATGTCTCGATCAATCGATATGTGTACGTGTGTACCTGATGGTGAATTGAATGAACTCTAACCATTAACGATATCCACACATTCTCAGTTCTCACCGATCACGCACCAAAAATGTCTCTAGCAACCACTTACGAGTGATTTCCCTATTAGTAATAGAAAACAGCAGCAGTAAACTGATTGATCTCAGCGGCACACAGTTTACCGTGTCTCTTTTCTTCCATTCAATCTTCCGATTTCTTATTTTTTTTCCTCACCTCTCATCCCCGAACCTCACTCCCCTCAGCCATTCGGTAACATCCTGGAAGCGGAGATTATCTTCAATGAACGGGGAAGTAAAGGATTCGGGTTCGTGACGATGTACACGGCCGAGGAGGCGAACAATGCCAAACAGAAACTCTCGGGACAGATCATAGACGGCAGGAAGATTGAGGTGAGCTTGAGGTGTGGGGATGATTAAATATTGATAAGGCAAGGGGTTGAAAATCTATTTTCGCATGGCAAGGAATTCTGAGGGCGGGATTAACCTCGAAATATGATCTGAGCTATTACTTGCTAGTTGCTCGTACAATAATATCCTTACCTCTCTCTCTCTACTTCCCCTCACCTCTCCTCACTTCTGCTCTCTATTGAGAAAATCTCCTCTCCTCTCCTCTCTTCTCTGTGGTGATTTACTTACATCTACCCACTCTTCATTATATTATGACATACTGATCCAAGATTACACCAATAAGAGGGAGAAGGGAGGGAGAGAGGTTCTTAGAAAAGTATATAACGATTTTTGATGAAGCGCGTTCAAAAGAATCACCCAATTTTCTTTGGATTTATGGTCAGATTGACAAGATAATTACTCCCAATTTCTGACACTAGAGATATAATGACTGTTGGCAAAACAGTCAATAATAATGAGGGTAATGACAATGATCACACTGCGCTTCTAATGCTTCGATAGTTCGATCACAATCTAGGAGACGAGGAAATTTCTCGTTAAATACTGGAAATAGGAATGCGTTGCCTATCACGTTTCGTTGCATAACCCCTCACGCATCAAGCGTTGCTACGGAGATGGCAATGTGTGCGTGTGTTCTATTCCTGATATCTGGAGGTGTGAAAGTTTTGCATTCCTTTCAACACACGCCAACACATTATATTATGGTTTTCGAGTTCTTATATACAATATGACAGAACTGTGTACAACATGTATACCGTACAAAATGTATAAAACCATGGAGGCGGTACGTGAGATGGAATGTGCCAAGAAATGGCAACGATTCACTAGAAATGTTTAGAACTTGGTTACGTGATTGGTTACTCTCTTGTTTTCAGACACGTCTCTTTCCATGGTCATATTTTGACACATTGTATTTGGCATATACAACACAGCTTTTTAAAAGTAGTGATTTCGTAAACAGTTTCATTTCTCTAAACAAGATTTCTGCACGCCAAGTTTTCTTGCATGCTCTTCAAAAATATGTGTAAGACGCACACAGAAGAATTTCCTTCGAATGAACATTCTTCGTGACATGTAAAATGTACATTTTTGACAAGAGGTCATTGTTGTCTGTTATGAATACACGGCCATATGGGTTAAATGATGTAAAGGAGTGGTGGTTATACAAAAACAAAAGTGTCAGTTAACATTCAAATACTCAGAATGTACAACTTAACGTTTTAAGAGGTTTCGCCAAAAATTAGTAGATTGATTCTGCTCTACCTAGAGTGACCTACATCTGATCCAAGTGAGTCTAGTATTAGTCAAGTCATATAAGTATCCAGTGAATACTCCCACTCTTGTCAAAGTAATGATCAGGAATGAGCGATATTATACCCTAAGTGTAGTGTCCGAGATTACAATGACCATGAAACCAAACCCCAGTCAACTTCTAATTACCGTGTAGTATAGCTGATTATTATTTAGCCGCGGCTTTGGTTGTAATAGTGACACATTGGTAATGGTGTAAATGTGTTGGTTTGCGTAGCGCGCGACGCGCCAAAATCAGTCAAATGTATCAACAGTGCGCACGACACGCGCATTTTTTGAAACTTTTTCAGTTTTGGCGTGTTCTTGCCATGAAATTAGATTAATTTTATCTTGAGACGGGATATCGAAGGGTTTATTCTCACGGGATTCGAGGGGTTAACCCAGTTCTCTCTGTACAGGTTAATTGGGCAACTCCGCGAGCTACGAAGGTTGTCAACAGAGGACCGTTCTTGGTTTCACCGACAAGTTGTAAGTGAACTATTGGAGTTTCGCGTTTGATCCTTTCCTTGAAAACAGATCTCTGACCCTTTCTCTTCTCATCTTCATCTCCCAACTCTCCCATTTCTCAGTGACTTACCCTGCAGCCCTGCGTGCGCGCGCAGCATTCCTGGCTCCCGCCCAAGCCAGCACATATCAGAGATTAGCAGCCGCGAGGAATAGCTTTCTGGAGCTGGCAGCAGCCAGAAACCATCCCTTCGCCAGGTAAAGTGTAGTAACTGTTACGGGTGAAATCATGATATCAAGCACTATAACGAGAAATCTCAAGTTTGTTATCACTGACATCTGATCGCAGAGTTTTATACTAGACTTGTCAAACGACAATTTATGTGTACTGTGTGCGATCTGTGGCTTTAACAGAATCAATCAACTTGCCAATTTGTGACGCGATAGGGTCTTCTCAAACAGGCGTTCGTAACCCTGCGCGTGACGTCACCATTAACAAAACCACTGCGCGCGTTACACAAATCACCCAACCCAGGTCCCTGACGATCGCCGATGCAACTCAACTACAAGATCCGTACTTCGCTGCAGCCCTGGCAGCTGCAAACTCTGCGGCAACTGTTCAACCTCAGCCAAATGTCAACGAACTTGCAAATGTGAGTATACTCGCGATGCTTTCAGCTTCACGCCTTTCTTGAAATATGCCGACCAGAAATGCGACTCAAAAACAAGTATCGATGAGTTCACTTCCCTGAAGGCGGCAGCAGCATTCTCGCCCCGGTTCGCCACCCCCTACGCCGCAACAGCCGCCACACCCCAACTAGCAGCCCCCAACTCCTTCTCATTCGAGGACCAGTTACTAGGATACCAGACGCTACCCATTACCAGCATACCGGTAAGTGTACAGCAGCCCCGTGATCTCGTCATGACCTATAGCACTGCGTGTTTGATTTTAGAGTGAATTGCAGCGTGTGCTACATCGTGTTCATGCTCCAGATTTTGCTGTGTCTGTGTGATAAATCCAGCATATGTATTGCGTGTGCAGCACACCATGACACACTGACAGACACACACATTTGACATTATGAAGGAGTAACAGTAATAACATGGTATTATCGCACGTCATGCTTTAAACGCCGCTCTCTATATACAGACCGCCATGCCACAAGCACCGGATCAGAGGGCGGCTGCCGGACAAACAGCTCTCATGGGAGATCCCACTGGAATGGTGGGTATGGGCGGGCTAGCAGCCGCCGCCGCCCAGGAGGGCAATGCGGCTGCTGGGCTAGCGGCCGCCACGGGGGGTCAGGAGGATTACATCTGGACGACGCTGATACCACAGCAGCAAGCGGCAGCTGTAATGAGGCAGCATTTGGAGTTAGCACAGCACCAGAGCTTGATCAATCCTGTGAGTATCGTGGACACTGACACAGATTGACGGATTTCGTCATGGAATGACGGTTGAGACTGACAAATCTTTGTTTATAGCTGTGTGTTATTTTCCATGTGTTTGTTTTGATTGTCCAGCACTCAATAACCTGCTATTGTGTGTGTTTGTGCTTAATCAGCAGTAAGCACCTGGGTTCCGTGTGTATGTGTGTCGATTCTTGTTGCCATGGAAACACATGTTATGTGTGATGATGACGTCACGTCACTTCTACAGGTCAGTCGAGCTTTGGGCGTGGCAGCGAGTTATAGATACTACCCGTATTAACCCAGAACAGGTAAATATATACACGTGCATGGAATGCTGAATACTCCTTCATAAAAACGACTCAATAATCCTTATTTTACTCAATATCAATTATACGTAACGGTGTTATGGAAAATGTGACCAACTCGTTGGAATAAAGTTTACACCGCCCCATTTTAACATGAGTAAATCATAGATATCTCCTGGCCATCACGGCGTGTTATAGTTCTGTCTGTAGTTACTCTCTCGCAAAACCACTGTAATACGGTGAGCAGCACGTGGAAATTCGGGGCTTGTTGCTATGGTGTTGCACGTGCAGATGTGCGCGCGTCACGTGTTGTCAATGTGTTATCATGGTAACTTAATTCCGTCATGTTGAAATGAGCTGTTATCATTACTGGCGGAATAGTTGTAACCATGGTGACAATGACATGTGGCGCGCATGCACGTGCATCACACTGCCATGGCAACGCACATCAATGTCTGGCTATGAGACTCCAGTGTTTACAATGACATGCATGATGATTATGGCTGATTCCCCCAGAGGTATATTATCCATCACGTGGTCAATGTTTGGTGGCATAACGTGCGCATCTTGCTGCTATGGCAACAACTCATCATTGATGAGTGGTATCGGGAATTATCAGTGATGAGTCATCACTGATGTCAACCAATCATCACTGAAACTTTCCATATGTTACTATTTCAAGCAGAATGTGTAAATCAAAGAGATAACCTTCCCTTCCTAGGCTGTCTTGTGTTTGTTTGTACTTGCAATATAGTGGACGAATGGAATCATAGTATGTGGCTATCGATCGTCATTGTGAGGCTCCCTTTGGTTTACGCATGGCCGAATATTTCACATCCCCCTCTCTATCTATTTCTGTCGTGATATAATTCTCATGAAAGATGCATGGATGCCACACCATTGTAATATATATCAACGCTGGTTTGATGAGCACACCTTGAACTATAATAGGATAAGCTTCTATGTGAAAGGGTTACAAACGGTAACAAATTACAAGTTGAATGGTTCATTTATCCAAAAAACTGCCCGTTTATAACAGCTGACCTTTGTACTTATCATTATTGATCCCTAGAAGTGTTTGCATAAATTCTCGGAGAATCAATAACACACTGGATCAATAAGACACTAGAATTGACGGATAAGATATAGAATATCTTCCACAGATGTAAACTTATGATAAGTGATGTGATCATTTCTTGACACAACAACAACAACGGCTACAAACACGACATAAGTATGTGAGATGTGGATGAGCACCCAATCGGATCATTTACAGCATGATGAGTGCGCGCAGTGATGTGCAGAAGTCTTGTGCTATACCGACACCTAATTATTCCTTATACGGAATAAATGCCCGAGTATTGAACTGGTTGACGCAGTTTCGCATGACAAAACATTTGGGAATGCATGGATTGGAATACAATAACTTCCAGATTGCAGGTTTTTGAAAATCTCAATTCCGGGAAAAATTAGTTTCAAGTTTTAAGGATTCGAAGCAAATAATACTGCTCCTTGTTACAAGTTTTCTAAATTAGTTAGAAGCGTTCGATGACAAGCGAACGAGTTTTTCAGTTAAATTTTCCCAGAAAATTGTGGACATATTCTGAGGGTTTCTGAAGACAGTTTGTATGCTAGACAGACGATATACTTATTGGAGACAAAATTTTGTGGGAACGCCCAACTGGAGCGAAGTCACGAACAAAGAGTTTCTGACCTACTTTTGACGCATATCTCAAATTTTTGAGCTGAATCAACGAGAAATGGTTGAAAACCGACAACCTAAAAGTAAAAACCTCTGATCACCATTTTGGCTGGTTCCATGCATTCAAGTGCTATCTTTAGTAACACTGCATTATGGATGTTTCTCTTCAAATACACGGGTTAATGGGTTATGTATCAGAATGTGATGATGACCGCTTCTCATAGCATAAATGAATATATACATCGGATTTGTATTTAATTTCTCTGTCTTATTAAACACATCGAAGTCCTCGATTCGAGAAGTTCTATATTTTCCAAAAAAAATGCTTTTACATATATTATTTGGACACTTATAATAATCTGCATGAAGCATGAACCCTTCCCCTCCGATATCATGTCTAAACCTCCCCCAATTGTCAGGTGACAGATTTGGCGAGCTACCAATGGTATCCCCTGTAGCTTATCACGTGCCGTGTTGTTAAGACCATGACTCACGCGTTACCATGACAACTCACGCGCTATACCGCCATGTTTGCGTGAATAGCGTCGGACTGAATTCATAGAAAGTTGAAAAGCCAAAACAAACTTTTTTGTCCGTAGTAGTAAGCCATAAGATTTAATTTATTGTTGAACTGATCGAGCAAGAAATCAGAGAAGTTTTGCTCGGACATCAAGCAAAGAATGATAGTATGTCTGTTTGCCACGTTGTTCGATCTAGATCAGTAAATGTAATCTGTTAATATAGGTCCGGCTTTAAGTTATTAAGCGGCATATATGTCGTATCTGGATAGTATCCCGTCGTGAAAATCAATAAACTGGTTGGCACGACAGCCGCTATACTTATTTCCCTTATCACAAATGGAGCTATAGTTATTGATTAGGGCCCTCGGCTCCTGCAAAACCCCTGGGCATCAGAATTATATTCAAATTGCATGAGGAAAGTTGGACTTTATTTTAGATTTAGGCTATAAACGAGTCTGACTAGGTCTGACTCAATGTCTAATTGACAATTTTAAGCGCATGAGATTGAGATTACCGTCCACGTTGTATTAATCATATTGGATGGTAATAATTAACCTTCGGAGTTCGAGTTTTTATCATAAACGAAGTGATATCTCTATCTTTCTTTCCACCCTTTATTTTTGATATGCACGTGAAATTATGCAGTGACATTCGAGATTTTATATTTCGTTAATAATGATATCAGTTTTATTTTTTGTAGTTTTTAGATTTCTATGCATAGTTTAACGGTTTTTCTTGTTGCAACCGGGAGCCGGTTAGTTACGAAAGACCAAAATTTTGGTTCAGAGAGCTCTGAACCGTATTTCAGAAAACATGAGGAATATTTTTCCTTTAAAATCTAAAGTTACCATGGAAACTAGTTCATGAATAATCAGGGGATATGTTTCATTACAGATTTGAGTATTTGCTAACGTTGACCGTGTTTCAGATTCCGTCTGACTGCCGCAGTGCATGACCCGCATGAACCAACGCCGCTCTTTTTGTGCGTTGCCATGGTGTTACCAGCTGGTAACTCAGTTGGTGTTACCATGGTAACAGCCCTATTTACATGTGAATAAGTGTCGCAAATATAATCGACAATTTGCGCGCTGCGAATGCGATCAGCATTGACGTAATCAAAATGGAGGATGCATGTGACTTTTGTTATGATTTATTTGGAGCTTATCAAACTGCGATAATCAGAATAAGCTGTCCGGGTGTATTTGTGTGTATGGAATGTACATTGTACAATGAACCTATTTGTACACAAAATGTACTCTTCACAAAATACACTTCGATTAGGTTTTCCAATCCTAATCGTGCTCATTTCGCATGAAATGTATGTTTTTCATGACGTGTAACTGAATACATTGTACATAGTACATTCAATGTACATTGTACTTCTTACACACAAACACACGGTCATATAAGCTTCAAACTATCAGCGCATGGACACTCACACGTGTTTTGAACGTTTTTAATATGTTGTTGATGTTTTCCAATACACTTCTATACAATAACCGGAAAACACACACACACGTTTGCAGCTGAAGTAGCATAATGCATGTCTGTCATGGAATTTGCTGACAAGCATTTGAACAATTTACATGATAATACGGGAACAAATTACTTTGCAAAGTTATTGATGCATTTATTTGTCGATCACCCATCGCAATAATATATTTTGTTGGNGCCATATGCGCTCCGTGATCCAAAAGATCCATGTTAATACACTTCTATACAATAAACGGAAAACACACACACACACACGTTTTCAGCTGAACGTAGCATAATGCATGTCTGTCATGGAATTTGCTGACAAGCATTTGAACAATTTACATGATTATACGGGATCAAATTACTCTGCAAAGTTATTGATGCATTATTATTCGATCACCCATCGCAATAATATATTTTGTTGGGGATGATTAGTTCAAGTGCATGGCGATAGCACTGGCCGGTTTTAATCGTGCATGATTGATGTTGCATCTCAAATAGGCTGCAATCGAAGGGAGAATTAATTAAAATTAAAACCAAATTAAGTATTTGGAATAAGAAATTAATGAAACGTGTCACTCCTCAAGTTTTCTGATCATGGTTGCCTTTTAGCAATTCATTTCTTATCATAATTAATATCTTTGGAGAGAGTATATAAGTAAATTAGATTGATATTAATTGAAAATTGAGATGTTTTAACTTAGCTTTGTTTTTTGAATATATTAGAAATGTAAAATTTATTAAATTTTGTTAAGAGTTTTACTATGAACCTTTATCCTGTGAAAAATACCCTTTTTAATTAACTTCCAGACTCCTCAAAAATTGTCTCTGTGAATTGGCAATTTCCCAATAATTATACTATTTTGACCCCTCCCCCTTATCCCTGCATGATTGATACAGACCCCCTGATTCACAGAGGCCCGATCCAATATAGATGTTAATCATTCAGTAAATATTCAAAACTTAAGATTCCTTTCGTTTAAGATTATATATAGGGAAAAGCTATGATTGCATTTAAGAGAATTCTCCAGATCGATATTATTTAAAAGAGCAAATTTCAGACTATTTTCCGTTTCATATCGAAGGGCGTGGCTGAGAAAGCTTGCACTTCCCCTGCGTTCCTAATTATATAATGAAATTGGTTAGAATTTATTATTATTATTGCTATTTTAGTTGTCATCATGGATTATAAATTGTATATTTTTATACAGGAGTTTTTAAAGATGCTTGCTGTCAAATTTAATGTCAACCGTCAACAATTATCAAATGATATATATCTGCCTAGCAAAAAGAAGCTGAGAGTCAGATGAAAAGAACTTCAGTATAGTTGACATTGAATTTCACGAATATTATTAGATAGATTGATCGGGGAATTAATGAATGTTTTGGCGATCCAATGACGTAAAATTATTCCTTATATGGCAATATTATGACGTCATTGGTTCCCCTGACGACACAGTTTCCTTGTACATATTAAGAGTTGTTGTTTTTCAAAGACAATGCTGTACCATGAGACAATCTATACATTTCCTTTAACATTCAAAAACTTCCTAGTTTCTTTTGACCAAAGAGGGAATGTTTATTGGGTGGTACGAAAATTTCTTGATCCATTTCTTGGAAAAATAAAAATTATGGAAAGTGCCGCTGAATCTATTCTACCGTGATGTCGATCGTACGCAAGAAATTTCACATGACAGTATAAGGTCACTCCTTATTATAATAACAATACTGAGTGGAACCTTTATTATAAGTTAAATAAAGTTTAAACTCCACAAAATTTACAGCGACTATTTCAACTTTTATCGCCTTTGTCTCCTGGGAATCAATCTGCAACCGGCCTCGCTATGAGTATGAGCTGGAATGATGCCAATTACTTCTTTGACAAAAGAACTGTTCACGAACAGCAACTTTAACCATGATTGAAGGTTTGAATTCCGAATGGCTCGAGTTTTGATCAGAAAATTCTAATAGGGTCTGAGTCTGTGCTGGACGGTTTCACGGAAATCTGGAACTTCTTCTTCAGTCTATCCTGCTGGAGACCGTGTGTAAGTCTGCTCACTGAAAAGATTCGCCATTGAATTGAATAATCATCCTCAGAAACAACACAGAGCACCTATGAGTCTGATCGGTTTGAAGGGACTGATTGAAATCTAAGGATTGAATTGTCATCAGATTCAATATGCGCCTCGGTCCTCGCACATCAAATTTGATATTTAATCATTATCTAATTATCATTTAACTTTAGTCACGATTAGAAGTACGATTAGTACTACAATTAACATCTGGTCATGATCACCCCCCTCAGCTGAGCCTATGGCTATAGTTCAAATTCAATGTCCCCCCTCCTCATACACGTACTGACCTATGAGCTCGACTGTGGAAGGGCTCAGACAACTCAGCATAACTTCGTCCTCGTAGTCTTTGCCAGTATGAGCAGTACCCTCACCCGGCCCTGTCTTGACAGGGGGTTTCTGTTTTGAGGGTGAACCCCCCGCAACCCCACCGCCCATCAGAGTGGAGCTAGGACCTGCTTTGTCTGGTGCTCGTTTACTCCTACTTCCTGTGAGGATGTTGACATGATCTATTTCTAATTCTAATTAGGTTGTTGATATCAATAGATAGTTTCAAATTATTCAACAAATTTTACGAAAAAATTTAGAATTTCGATATTCGCATTTGTAGAAACGAGAATTTCTTGAAAATTTCGCTAAATAATTTTAGCACTTTACCTGGTGTTGTGACGATTGGGGCAGTTTTTGAAGAGTTTCCACAATCTTTCAGAATACAGGGGAGATGAGTTGAGGGTGTGGCCCGACATTTACTCTTGTTACTATAGAAACAAGGTGGGGTTCCCGCCTTTTTCAATCCTGAAAAAGGGAAGGGGGTTTCATCCAAACTTTAGCTTTGGACAAAACATTTTATCCCAATTCCCCATCCATTATTCCATTCCTATTGTTCATATTCATTTAATAAAAATCATATAGATACCCAATCATCTCACGCCGGCCTCATCTCATATACCTGTAGGGATGGCGAATAGGTTGGCATGGCATCTCTGGTTACCATGGTGACCACTCTGATTGATGTATGGGAGGAACTCAGCTGCCCTCTCTTCAAACACATCTGGGCTGAATGACAGAGATCGAGTGATGTCCCCCACAGTTCGGTCCAGATCTTCCTGGATTGTCTGCGGAGGAGATATTATAATCACGTGAGTATCTACATATTTTTTCTGATTCTCCAGGACCTAATTGTAGATAAATTATAAGATAGCGCGAGTATCAGTAATGGGTATCTCGTTCTAAATTAGACTCTGGTCCGTCGCGTCAGACTGAGACAGGTCCGTCCTGTGTCAACGAAATTCAACGAATACGGTTCACATTCGTCACACACTCCAATGCCTGATCTGACGTGGTCATAGTGGTGTCAACGAATTTCATCGCATGCGTTCCTACGTCACAGTTTTGCAGTGGTGTCAGCAAGTTGTGACGAACACGGTACCCATTCGTCACACACTCCAATGCCTGATCTGACGTAGTCACAGTGGTGTCAACGAATTTCATCGCATGCATTCCTACGTCACTATAGCTATTTTTTCATAATTCACCTGTGCGTTTGTTCTCTCGGTAACCTCATGAGTGTTGCACATACTCAGCACTCGGATAACCCCGCCCACTCCCACACTCCCGCTACTGCTGGCGGCGGGATTCTGCTGGCGGGTTTTGTTGGCGGGTGGGGTGTTGATGGGAGAGTTTTTGTTCGTGAGGGACCTCACTGGACTGCCTGTTGATTGTTTGACTGTCGTACTGGGTTCTGCAGCTATTTCATCAGCAGCTTTGTACCGGTAGTCAGGAAGCTGGGATTTAGAGTAAAGTTAGAGTGAGGCAGCTGGGATTTAGAGTAAAGTTAGAGTGGCTGGGATTCAGAGTGAAGCGTTCACTTTTCGAGATATTAAGGGTGATGTTACATCAGCTTCAGATTGGTATAACATCTAGATTGGCCGTCAGATTAAGAATGATAAGAGTTCATGAGATCTGTACTTTCAATTGATTGCTTGAGTGAATTCTGTGATTGATCGATGGGCACATATGCACATGGATGCATCACATCTTCATCATTGAAGACCAACCTCTCTGTAAGAGAGCTCCTTGAATATCTTGATCTCCTTATTACTATTCATTCTATCAAACCATCCTTGATCTCCTCACTCGAGTTCTCGATCGGTACTGAACTTTTCTAAGAGGACAGTTTATTAAGTGACAATATCAGTCATATTATCACTTGATATACTACTTATGATATACTACTAATATATTGTCACTTAATATACTACACAACCAAGTTGTACAACTACAAGTACAACCATGTTGTACAAATATGCGATGGAAACACAGCTAGGCATCGCAGTTTCACGAGCAAGGATCATGGAATCAGACTCATCAAAGCTGATACTAAACGTTTGCAATAATAAACTCAAAATAACCTTAGCCCACCCTTAATGTAATTTATACTGAAATTAAATCATGAACATCAATATGCACCATACCATGATTTATCATAAACCCCACACAACCTCTACAGGAACACCTTAGCTTAAAGCATGGCTTGAACACGATAGAATTCAGCACGAAAGCTTACCAGAACTATGGATTAATAAGTATGATTAATCATCACGTGGGATATAATTAGAATCGTGATTAGTAATTAATTAGAATTACCACACAGAGAATCATAGCGAGATAAGAATAACGTCTAGAACTAGAAGTAGATCGGACTTGAAGGGTCGAAGTAGAAGGGTCCCCGGTCCACGGTCGCATATGAATATGGACCACCTACTGCAGTCTGTTCTGACTGTGGACTCCACTATCCACAGCGTCAATGAGCGCAGTGTCCACACTCCACAATGCAGTGTCCAGCACATAGCTCCCAATCACAGCACTATGTGTGTGATCACTATCTAGTGACTACTAACGACTCTCCTGATGTGAATGACAACAAAACTACAGATTGAAAGAAGTTCTCCTTACGTCTGAGAGAGAGAGGAAGAAAGAGAGAGGGAAATGTTTTTTTGACAAGCTATAAGTATAACAACAGCTTAATGAAGAGTATGACCGAATCATATCGATTCTTGTCCAATAGTCTACTACTTTAATACTATATATGCAATAGCGATTCCTTGACTAAGAGACAGAGTTAGTAAACTGCAACTGACGTATGGTTTATTGTTTATGGTCATAAGACATAAACACAAGAAGCTGGAAAACTTTGTAGAAATGGAAACCATGACGCACTCTCTAACACTTGCACTTGCAGTCATAACTCGCAAAAACTCAAATCACGGAATATTATGAAGCATTGAAGCAAGGAAAGATCCTAGTGTATCCGTTACATGCAATGAAAATATAACGAATTTACTATTGACGGTACCGCTTCAGAAAATTTTAAAAAAAAGAAACTAACGCCATGCTTTGAAGAGAAAAAACTCGTCTCTAAGAGTAAGCTCAATATATATGTACCTATGATTTTAGGGACGAAAAACTGAGCAAGTTAAACAAAATTCAATTTCCAACTTACTTTACAATTAACTATTGAAGTAAAATACAATTCTGGTATTATTAAATTTAAAACTTACAAAAGCGCTGCTGCACATTTCGTTTAACTATTTATTAACAGTTACTGAAACTTTATGGCGCGTGAGTGTGGTCGTTTAAAACATAAAGGAACCACGACTCGAGCTTTGATCATCAGCAGCTAGCAATACATATAGTGTTGATAGTAAGCAGAACGTGTTTAATATAAACGTGTTTGGAGAAGGTACGCTGAGTAGAGAATATGTTGTGCACGTGGCAAAATTTCAAAATAGTCAGCAGCTGCAGCAGCCTAGGGGACACTGGACAGCGGGGTTCACAGGTTCGCCATGACCAAGAGGTCAGCACTCAAGTTTAACCGTGGTTCATAAGATGGGCACATTGACTATGAGTGATGGTTCTTATCGGGGGTCCTCTATAGGAGTAGGGCCCTTTGTGTCATACGGCTGGACTTTTTTTGGATCAAATATTGATCAGAATAATGAAAAGATTCCTGTCTTTATATCGGTATTCGTAATTTTACAGAACTCATACTCATAGTCATAATTTACCAGCGAGATGCAGTATACCAATTTCCATGATCATTAAGATTTAATGGTGTTACAAATCCAACAACAGAGTTGAGGTGGTGAAAATAAATATCTAAAATTTGTACAGTACAAATTCTTCGTAAACATATTTACATGGGAACAACAAGACACTTTGCATAGCAACCGAAAAGTAACAATCACTAGTAACAACTCCGAAAAGCACTGAAAGGGGAACTATTTACACTTGCACGTATAAAGATGAATCTCACAGAAACATAGTAATCATGATTTTCGGCCCATTCAATGGGTCTCTTTAAGCAATAGGTACGTTCAATGTCTCTATCTTGTATTTACGCAGTTATAATATGATCTTTGAGACAATTCTAAGACAGTTTTGAGACAGTTCTAAGACAGTTTTGAGACAGTTCTAAGTGTCCAGGTGAAGGTTCTTGTCTCTGATACAATCCTGCAGTGTACCGAGTTTGTTGTGAATGGTCTTTCCAAGTTTGTTCTGGCGTTCCAGATCTGCTGCCGCCATCTGCTCTTCTCTGCTCATCCTGGTTTGGAGAGTGAGAGTTAGGAATTGGGAGCAATATATACGAGGGTTGCCAAAGTCTCATCAAAGCTAAGCTTGAATCAGAAGAGGATCTGAGTATTTTCAGGAGGGATCAAGATGGTGGCATGGACACAAGGATGGATAGTTGGTTTTGATCGATGATAGGAAGTTTTCGTTTAGAATGGCAGACTTAGATGAAAGACTGTAGATTTCACGTACCTGTGGACTGGTCCATTTGAATCATGGGATGAGTATTGCTGAGGAATCACAAGATCGTCAGGGACACTGGGGAAGGAGAGTCGGAACTCCCTCTCCACGGATTGGGGGGTAGGGAACACCACTCCCACCGGGTCATCGTCCTCAATCTGAGAGGGGAGTGAGTGAAATTGGGAGGGACTATAGGGGAATAGAGGGAGCGATGAGAATGATGAGGGGGAGTAGGTTGGGGAGTTTGGGAATGAGGTGAATAGATGAGGAAAGGGAGGATTTGAGGGATTGAGAGCTAGAGTTTGAGTGGGCTGCAGTGTGAATTCGGGGAGCGGGTTCGTTTTCGGATTGATGATAGTTTGAATGATGATAACTGATGAGTAAGCTCTACCTCCAAGTCTTTAGAAAGCTCTGTCATGACTGGTGGGATGTCATCATTCAGTATGCCCTCCCTCCGTGGTGTCCAGACACTCCCAATTGTGCTCATGTTCTTCAAACTCACCTGTGTCAAATAATTGCTAGAATTATTGCTAGGAATTATTGCTTGAGCTGAGACTCAGAAGTTCATGATCCCGGGTTACTTACTAGAACAAGACCAAGTCGCTCTCTTATAGTGATTGTTTAATCAATGATTCCTTTCTGGGGTTAATATAGACCGTACTCTCATTTCTTCTCAAAACACTACCCCCAAGCCCCCTCATGCAGTATCCAGTCAATTCTTTCCATTCCCCCTCAAAACGCCATCTCCCCTCTCCCTCTCAGTTCCCTCCCCTACCCCATATCCTCCCTTCTCCCAATTCTGTCAATTCCCCCTCTAAACCCCCTCTCCCTCTTTCCCTCCTCTACCCCATATCCTTCCTTCCCCCTCTCCCCAGTACTCACCAGCATCTGACAGGGGAACTTATTCCATCGCTGAGATCCTGCTATGACATCCTGTTTGTGCAGCGCCTGAATCGGTCCTCTGTGCTTGATGGGGTTACGGAGTAAGGGGTTCAGGAAGAACTCCTCGCTTGTCTCCAAACATTCGGTACCTCCGTATTGGGTCTGTGAGGAGGACTAATGAAGATATCGGCAAGTGAAATCAAAAATTATTTGTGCTCAATATTCTATGGTTAATGAATTCAATAACTCAATCACTCAACATAGCTCGATCACGATGGATGGAATGATATATTTTGGTATCGAACATGATAAGATATCCAGAGTCCCATATACCGTGAGGTTAGGAGCCGGGTTGAATATCATGAGGGGTGGATACTGTGTCGGTAGGTTCATCTCCGCTGGGAAACTCAGTGTCTCCGTGATGAGAGTATCGGAATCCGTGAGGACTGGGGTGAGTTCGTCCTCGGCCCCCGTCCCGAGGTCAGGGAGATCGGCCTCTGAGTAGCCGGATAGACCGATTTCGTGTTCCTGTGGAGAGGGGGAGGTAGAGGGAGGGGGACGATAGCTTGTGTTGCTTAGAGTTTGTGTTAGAGTTTTTGTTAGAGTTTTTGTTAGAGATTGTGTTAGATATTGTGTTTGTCTGAGGGATAAAAACCTTTTACTAAATCGGTAAAAGAATAAATCATTGATAAGAAATTCTTTGAGATAATAAATTCGTTGAAATCTCACGGTATATTGAAGAAGTTGACTGCATCGGGGAACGTGGAGATCGAATATCGGATTCATCACCTCCAGACTCAGTGAAATAGCTGCGAGGGAGAGTAAGTTGAGAGTCTGCATCAGTCAGGAAATCTAAATATGAATATTCTGAGGAGTTGGAAAACGGTTTTTTGTACCTGGTGAAGCAATTTCCCCCAGTTTAGACGGAGTCATATCAATATCATACTCTTCCTTGTGGTAGAGTGGTAGGTGTGTGGGTGTTATCGTTCCCATGGTAACACAGTAACTATCCACGTCAACAGCACGTGGCGTGACCTTCTGTTCCTTCCCGATTAGGGACATGGTTTGGAATCGGACCGTTACACGTTGGGCTACGATAACTTTGCGCACTGCACGGATAAACCTGGGGAGGATTTCGGTTATTTCGTGTAACAACCCCGTGGTTCATTTGACAAAGCCTGGTTTAAAACCACATCCCAAATAATCTCGTGAAAGGTTTGAGAAGGTCTCACGTGTTTTCTCACCCTTTTTCATATTATACTGACCTGGTGAGAGCTAGTTTTCTCTTGCTCCACTCACTACTGACATACGGGTCGAAGCTGGGAGTCAGACTTGTGTACTGGTGTGATGTTCGGTAAATCCTGAGAATAGCACAAATATTATGAAGAAATATTCGTAGCAGGAAGTAGATCAAAGCATTCCAGTCAAAACTGTGGGGAGTTGAACCGTTCCCATGTTTCCATGACAACTGTGAGAGTCGAATTGTTCCCATGTCTCCCTTGTTTCCATGACAACAAACCTCGCGTGTGAAGTGATTGTCTGAAGCTGGCTGAACTCCGTTTCCCGACTAAACTCCGCTTGGGTGAGGAGGTACTCCTCCTTGGCCCTGGCTCTCTCCTCCAGCACATCCTCTTTCTGTTCGGGAGAGAGCGGCTCCGCGCCCAGCTGCTTCATCCATCTGGGGAGGGGTGGTGTTTCGTCAAGGAAAGCAGGGTTTAGACAAGGAGAGCAGGGTTTATGCTTGCGAATATGTGGAATGCCATACTTGACCAAGTTGGGAGTAGGGTAACCTACTATTATAGTGAGTGATATAGATGATATAGATGATAGATAATGAAATAGAGCTAGGTATTTGAGGAGCATGGTGCGAACTGTACAAAAACATTTCTCCAATATTATCAGTCCAACCATGATCACAACCAGTCCAACTAAGATATGGATTCGGTGAAATTCTCCGAGAATATCCAGTAAAATCCACGATTCCCACCCCCACTCCCCTCTGTCTCACCTGAGTCGGTTATTCCGCTCCTCCAACGTCTTCTGCTTCACGATGCTCTCAAAAACTGCCTGTTTCAGCTGTCGCTCGCTCCCAATCTGTTTAGCTATGGATGCCGAGGCACTCCCACATTTCAACTCGCTCGCTTTCAAATGCCCTGAGGGAGATTGCCGGGTGATTTGATCGTTTTTTGCGGCGCTTCAAAGCCCAAATTCGGAGAGGTTTTGGAATTCATCTGTTTGAGCAACTGTTAATATGACTGACCTGGTTTTTGGTTGAGAACAAAGGCAACCGCCGTCGGGTTTTTCAGGTTCTCAGGAAATCTAACACCATCGACCACCACCCCCTTCGGTTTTTGTGACACTTTCTTCTTCATCTTCTTAGCCCTGGCAGTTTTTGGATATCTTTTGATCGGTTAGTTTCACTGTTAATCAATGCACTGGAGTCCAGTGTCTCGACATTGTGACTGGACCTTGTGACTGGACATTGTTTCCGAGAAACAGAACGAATACCCAAATTTTTATTTCTCACAAATAAAACTCACGATGGTTTTATGGGTGTCAGTGTGGATGGATCGAGAAGTACTGGATCGGTTTGTTTCTGTGTTTTGCGAACATTGGATAAACTCGGTATTGCCTGACTCTCCTCGCTCTCCAGAATCATATCCCGTTCAGCTCCTGTTGAGATAGTAATGAGATGGGATTCTGCTCAAACCTTCGACATGTCATGAAGAGTCAAAATCACCACACAAGGGCTTGCGAATGATGAAGTATTCGAATAAAATCGTAGTTAACAACGAGCAAAGCTCCGAAATGCGAACTAAACTTGGAACAATTCCAACTTGAATCCATCGTTAAAACCTGGCTGTGAAGTTCCAGTGAGGGCACACCTATAGACGGGACTATCATACTGTTGTATCACCAGATCAAACGAGCCGTTAGCCGTTATATACTCCGTGGGGCAGAATGTGACTTTCAACTCAACTGAGCCTTCACCTGAGAGGGAGAGAATGGTGAAATTAGCGAATAATGGGAATTCTGAGGTGAGTATATACCGATTGTATCTGAGAGAGAGAGAATGCGAATAATGATAAACGATGGCTGAGAGAGAGAGAGGCGTGGAATCAAAGAAACATGCAAATTCTGAGGTGAATATACCGAGATGGGAAGGGGAGAAAGAAAGACATAATGCTAATAGATGGTCATTGAGTTAGGCAGAACTCTTCGAGTCCATTGCCCTGATTATTTGATAATCCCTGTTTCCCTTCCTTCCTGCTGCAAACTGCTGACTTCGTATTCCATGTGCAACATATCCCGAATTTCTTATATTCCATGTATAATGTATAATGTATAATGTATATCTAATATACAATGTATAATACCTGGTATAATCCCAGATGTTGGTACAACACTTAGTGACGGATGTCCCGAGTACTGCAGTCGGAAGAGGAAATCCACTGGGAGGGGAGAGGATAGCTTCACCTTCTTACAAATCCTGACAAGGTGGTTTGTTCCGGGAATTGAACTTAGATAGATTGTATCTTTGTATTGTTCTTTCTTATTTGAGAAGGAACCAAGAAAAGAAAGATTTTGTAAGATTTGTAAGATTGTGAGTGACGAAATCTATGACTCACGATTTACAGACTGGTGTGTTGGAGAAGGATATCTGTTTAGGGAATGACGTCATATCCAGGACTGGGTAAGCGTGGAGCGGAATAACCAGATTGTTCCCACCCTGATAGAGAGAGAGAGGGGAGAATGAACATCAGGATTCTATGTGTCGGAATGAACGGAAATGAGGAATGAATGATACGATAATGAGGGATCTTGCTATTCCTACCTCACAGTGAATTTTGATAAAATCCTCGAAGTAGTTGTACTCATTTGTACAGAACTCCACCATTATCGTTAGGCTCATGCCTGGCGTCAGAGCTCCCTGGGGCAAGGTCCCGAGTCAGTGACTAGAAATAATTTCATATAGTGAGCTTCGAGTTGTAAAAGTTGTTTATAATGGAAAATGGTATTGTTGGGGGTCCCAAATGATTTCAATCACGTGGCATCGTTTCTTGATTTTCATTGGTTGTATATTTGTTCACAATGGTTAATTCCTGATGCTTGATACTACCAATTAAAAACAAGAAACGCTGACACGTGATCAAAATCATTTGGGAACTATCCCAAAAAATACCGTTTTCTTGAACCGGATCTTGAAGTAGCCAGAGTCCGGCGATAGAACGTGAAATCTTCTTGCCCCATTAGCTTTGTTGGTTAGAGACTGAGGGAGAATGGGTTGACAACCTCTACTCTAACAGAAAGATCCTTTTCTTAATATCGGAAGTTTCCGAAATACCAGAAGTCTGCTATTATATCCATAGCAACGCGCGCGCGAGCAAGAGGAATGTTCTCGCGCGTTCCATATTATATTCGTATCCGCGCGAAAATTGCCACATCTGGATTTGAGATGGCACATCACTTTATACCATGAGACAACACTGACATGTATAACCCAATGTATAACCCAATACGGTCATTTAACATAGGCAAAATAATGCAGAAGAACACACATAAATAAATATTTGTCCGAGTTTCCTATGATCCTCTATAATAGTTGTAAATCAACCCAATCTTCAATTTTCAATACTGCTCACTGAAATTGACCAATTTTGGGCAGACACGCAGTCATGATGGTGCAGTTGTCGTTAAAGTTTGGGAGCATTTGAGGATAGCTCCCAAACTGTTTGGCCGATTGACTTGAAACTTGTACCACAGCTCAAGGACCATAAGAAACTCGGACATCCCAAGTTTCATGTCAATCCAATACTCCTTTCCGAAGTTACCTATGAGCCGACATAACCCCTGATACACCGAAATCAGGTTGATTTAAGTGAGCATTTGAGGATAGCTCCCAAACGGTTTGACCGTGTGACTTGAAACTTTTACCACAGCTCAAGGACCATTATAAACTCGGACAGCCTTAATTTCGTATCAATCTGATACACCCTTCCCAAGTTATGGGCCGATATAACCCATTATCAACGAAATCAGGCAGATTTGAGTGAGCATTTGAGGATAGCTCCCAAACGGTTAGACCTATTGACTTGAAACTTTTACCACAGCTCAAGGACCATTAGAAACTCAGACAGCCCAAATTTCATGTCAATCTGATACTCCCTTCTGAACTTATGGGCCGACATAGCCCCTTATCAACAAAATCAGACTGATTTAAGTGAGCATATGAGGAAAGCTCCAAAACGGTCCTACCGATTGACTTGAAACTTGTACCACAGCTCGAGGACCATAGGAAACTCGGACAGCTCAAATTTCATATCAATCCGATACTCCTTTCCAAAGTTATGGGCTGACATAACCCATTATCCATATTATCAGGCTGATTTAAGTGAGCATTTGACAATAGCTCAAAAACTGTTTGACCGAGTGACTTGAAACTTGTAACACAGCTCAAGGACCATTAGAAACTCGGACAGCCCGAATTTCATGTCAATCCGATAATCTCTTCCGAAGTCAATGGCCGACATAACCCCTGATACACCGAAATCAGTTTGATTTAAGTGAGCATTTGAGGATATCTCCCAAACGGTTTGGCCGAGTGACTTGAAACTTTTACCACAGCTCAAGGACCATTATAAACTCGGACAGCCTTAATTTCATATCAATCTGATACACCCTTCCAAAGTTATGGGCCGACATAACTAATTTTCAACGAAATCAGGCTGATTTGAGTGAGCATTTGACGATAGCTCCCAAACGGTCTGACTGATTGACTTGAAACTTGTACCACAGCTTAAGGATCATAAGAAACTGGGACAGCCCAAATTTCATGTCAATCTGCTACTTCCTTCCAAAGTTATGGGCTGATATAACCCATTATCCATAAAATCAGGCTGATTTAAATGAGCATTTGAGGATAGCTCAAAAACTGTTTGACCGAGTGACTTGAAACTTGTACCACAGCTCAAGGACCACTAGAAACTCGGAAAGCCCAAATTTCATGTCAATCTGACGCTCCCTTCCAAAGTTATGGGCCGACTTAACCCCTTATCCACAAAATCAGACTGATTTAAGTGAGCATTTGAGGATAGCTCCAAAACAGTTTGACCGATTGACTTGAAACTTTTACCACAGCTCAAGGACTGTCAGAAACTCGGACAGCCCAAATTTGATGTCAATCTGATACTCCCTCCTGAACTTATGGGCCAACATAACCCCTTATCCACAAAATCAGACTGATTTAAGTGAGCATTTGAGGATAGCTCCCAAACGGTTAAACCGATTGATTTAAAACTTGTACCACAGCTCAAGGACCATTAGAAACTCGGACAGCCCTAATTTCATGTCAATCTGATACTCCCTTCCAAAGTTATGGGCTGATATAAGTGGGTAGTATTATTATTAGTATTATTATTAGTGGGTAGTATATATTAGTGGATACCTAGTTGTTGTTCGGTATAGACATTCACTTAGTTATTGTGCATTGTGCAATGTACTCAGGTGGCGTTTCAAGAATCAGAGGTAACTAATAAGCCCAAAACATTGACAGGTCACCGACAAATGTGCACATGTTTCTGAGGGTCTTCTAGCTGTGGTTGGATTTTCAAGTCAATCTCTTTAACTGTTTGCAGCCTATCTTCAAAATATGATGATTCAGGTTGATCAGTTAGGAACCAAATCTCCTTTTAGCATGTATTTTGAGTTGTCTGATTTTCTGATGGCCCTTTTGAGTCTAGATTTGGTAGCGGATATTCTAAAATAATGTGTACAACTAATAAAATTTCTACATGAACGATTTTATAAGCATAACTTACCACTTTTTGCTTATAGACTTTTCCCAATTGATACCCTTTGAAGTGTAGAGCCTGCTTGTTTGTAGCAAGTACATTGCTGAGTGTAGCATGGCTTGGAAATAGTTCTGAAAGAAGTTGGTCCTAGGGAATTGCCTAATATATCAGAATTGTTGAAATCATGAATCATAGTCTATGGTGGATCAGGAGGGTCACCATAGGTGACCCTTCTGATCCATGTTGCACTTCTCTGGGGTCAAATTGGATTTGAGTGACCCTCTTGATCCATGTAAGGTGGGGCAGGAGGGTCACCCAATTTCGACTTGACCCCAGAGAAGCGCATGTGGATCAGGAGGGTCACCTAACGTGGACTCTGTGATCCACATGTATGGATCAAAAGGGTCAAATTCTATTTTTCAGAGATAAAATTCTGTGTGACCCTCCTGATCCACCATACATAGTCAGCTAATGAATAGTAGTACTCACGTGTGTCTAAGAGATGATTAGGGACATTAAGCTTAGGAACATCAGTGACTATATTAGCAACCGTAGCTGACATCTCATTTTTGGTGATGATCTATCACATATTCATCTCCCTGTCTAGGTTAAGAAGGTATATCATTTAAATTGATTCTAATAGCACCCATGTTTTACCTAGAAATTTGATTTGAAGCTATCATTCCCACAAAAAACGCTTACATATTTGTATTCTATGAAAATCTGTTCATGGGCAAAATTTTGATTTCTTACTTGCCATATCTAATAAATTCATATAGAAGCTATCAAGAGTTCTGATTTTTTGACAACATACAAAAAGGAACAGCCATTGTTAGGTAAGTATCTCAAGTTCTGTAAATATTTATTGGTGATCTGGTAATGAATATGTGATAATGGATTGTAACAATCAGAGGACTGATTAAATAAACTGTTTCGGCCTTCGATTGGAGTGCGCGCGCGTGAGAAGCAGACTAAAAAACAAAAAAGGTCAAGTAAAATCTGACCGATAAGAAATTGACAACTTGACTAATGAATGTTCACAGGCGGGCCACAACCCATGACGTTGTGTTGCCCAATTCGAATCATGCGCGCCGCGCAAAAGTGCATGGGTGACATGCTTGCCGGATGTTATAACTGCAACTGTATACTGTTTTTTGCGCGCGGCGCGCCTTCATCCGATTCCGAAACAGGCTTCCGATTTTTGGCCTTGATCGATGAAGGCGCGCAAGAAACATTGGACAGATAACATCCGGCAAGGTGACGCTGCTTGAAGCGATAGCTCATGCTTAGCGCACCTTCAAATGGCCTTGCATTGCATTGCCAGGCAATCGTAGCAAATGATCATACTTGTTTAAAATTTCAAATTTGTAATGACATGGTTGATTATGATTGGCTGCTCATGGGATTCCTTAGAAAGCATATATATTCATTTCCTTTATTTGTCTTTATTTGGAGTATATATTATACTTTCAAGACTACTTTCGATCTTCTTTCAAGACTATAGAATATCGTGTTAAATGTATCATACGAAATGTATTGTAACCAGTGTTGATGTTGATCAAAATATTTATTTATTTATTTGTTTATTTATCGATATGTCTCTAAAGAAACTTTTTTGAAATAAATCTTTTCATGAAGTAGGACTAAGATCTTATGATTATCTTGAAGTGGTAATGATTTTTTTGTTACAACCTCTTGTTAATGATTATTATTCTTCTAGATCATGACTGCAAGAGATGAAATGGAAGATCTTCCTGCTTTTAAGCGTTCTCAGCAGATCAGTGATATATTCAACAGTGTACAGAATGTCCTGCCGGACATGGACTTTTCTGACATTGATGAAAATGAGGGAGACACTGATGTAGATTATGTGAGTAACCTCATAGGAATCGAAGATTAACCATTATCACAGTTATTTCCATGAAATTGAGGATTCAATGATGAGGTTAACAATATTATACACAACCTCATAGACTGAAATTGTGAAAAGGAAGCCAGTCGTCACTAGAGTATCAAATAGAGATCAAGATTTGCCAAACAGTGAAGAAGAAGAGGAGAATTCTATACAGGATGATTCTATACAGGATCAAGATTCAAGTACCTATGTTACTCTTATTCTTTTCATTATACATATTCTAAATGATGATATCATTCATTGTGATTTATCTGGATTATCATGATTGATTGATCAGGTCAAAGAGCAGAGAAAGAGATGGTTGAACTCAGTGTCCATAGCTTTATTGATTCACTGGTGGGGCAGATTTCAGAAGCTCCTGCATCCAAGAAAGTTAGATAACGATCTATCTTTTGTGTCTTAATGTTTCAATATTGCTACTCTTTAGTTGTGAGAGTGGTGAAATGCTATCTTCTATTACATTGACCCATCAGAGTGACTCCTATAAGCTGGAACAGAACACTGATATTGATCTTGATAAACTGATAGATATGCTGGAAAGTGCACCTGATATTGCTATCGAAGGTAAGCATATGATAGAATAAATCCTTTCCCAGGTTTTCTCTTATCTTCTAGTTAACCACATGACCATGGAGAAAATGCCTATTTGAAGTATTGTATAAAATACAAAGCCACTGTCATGACTTGGCCTATTTAATGTGTCACTTTTAACATCAAGCAAGTCTTTATAACAACTATCACTTGCAAGTTGTTGAAGATTGTTCTCCATCATCTGCTTTTGATTTATGGTAAGATCCCCCAGTGGTCTTGTTGGTTTGCCCATTGGAATGCCTATGAAATGTTCAAAGTTTATGCCAGCACTCACTACTTAGTTACGTTATTGCATTTCATATTTGATCCCGACTTACCTATTATCTCCATAACATGGCTCATGGATGCCATAAGTTCTTTCTCGACCACCACTTTGTTCATGAGATCATTTAAGTCCTTTTGAAGAATCTGGTGAAAAGTTGAATCATGTTTAATTGACATGAGACAATTTCTGATGAGGATTATCTGACATGAAACCGTTTTCAGACTTAATTGGTTTAATGAAGTAGGTACCTACTCATCTAATTCAAAGTTTATACAGGTACCTCTGCCCTTTTAACATCTCCACAAACAACATTGTCAACGATCCTCATCATCAGTCCATTTGCAAAGTTGGTTGTACCCGTGATCAATGAGACTTCCCTCCCCTGAGTTTCTGCCCCTGCTAAAGTCATGCTAGGGAATCCCAGGAATATTTTGACATCCATTCTTACCTGCGAAGTAACGAGATGTTATGTGCAGATTATCATCTTGTGGAATTGTGTATATCAGGAGGACCTGGGTTATATTCAACATCATATGAAAATGTTCATTTGTTATTAAAATCTACTATCTTGAGATCTCACCAGTGTTTTGTAAATGCGTACATCATCAGCAGTGTACTTCAAGCCTATGAAGTTTGGCAGTCTTGTTTTCAGTGAGGCCACTGTTTCCACAATGTCATACTCGAGTCGAGTGAGCAAGGGGAAGTGGTAGAATAGGACAGGTTTCCCATGACAGGAACGGCCTGAGTGATATTCATTTTCATGATTGTTAAGAACCGCTTCAAGTTACAGATTAGGTAACTCTGACTTTTTTGCCGAACCTGCATCAACAAGGAAGTCCTCAAACGCTGCATAGTTGTAGTATGGGTAGAAAGTTGGTGCAGAGAGCATGATTCCGTCAACTTCTTCCATAGCAGAGAAAGTCTCACATAGAGAAATGGTGTCATCAAAATTGACACCACCTGAAATTTGCTTTGGAAGCAATCTTAATTCGATTGGTGGCCATTCGATAATTGATACCAAACAGCTTCGGTGAATTCAGTGCTATATACCTGCATGAACGATTACAATCATTTCCCCTCTAATCGCCCTGATGAATGCTTTTACTACGTCTATCCGTTCTGTATTCGATTGTAGAATGCCTTCGCCTGCCGAACCCCCAACCAAAACACCTAGACAATGACATGAGTTTATGCTAGAAAATGAAAAGAAGCTGTTGAGTCTATTTCAAGAACAGGTGTTGGATATATATTCTGACTCCCATACCTTGAACACCATTGTTGATAAGGTAGTTCACGTATTGTGGAATGATGTCATAGTTTACTGCTCCCGTCTTATCTCTCGGTGTGAAAACTGGGGCAACGTAACGTACCGAGTAAATGTCGACCGGTGATTTCATCGGTTCTGTACATCGAGGATTGTGTCATCAGGAATGAAAGGGAAATGGTGATAAACAGCCGAATAAACTATGACCCATGTATTGGTTGACCAATGCCCAAACTTTTTACCCCTCTATCTCTCAAGATCAATACGTCAGTACTCCCTCTCAATCACTGCTACTTCAATAAACTAATGAAGTCTACTTCATTCCCTCTCTCAACATAAACTTAAGTTTGCCTCCACATTAGCTAAACATTAACTAAACAGTAACTATAGACATTAACTAGACATTAACTCATCAGACAGGGAATACGAAAGTGATGAAGAGAGTTTCAGCAGCTCAAGTACCATCGTGATGGATGAACTGGAAAGGTAAGAGGGAAAACAATCAAATGATGAAAACTGTTTATACCAAGGACACACGTTTTCGATTTTCGATGACCACTGATTATCAGCAACTGATCATTGATTAGTCGTCGCTGTAGGTATCGGTTTTGTTACTGATAAGATTTTCCCAGGCTGGCTGAATCGTACGATACGTCGGAATACGATAACAACATGACCACACCGCGTGAAACAACGCCGAGCAAAGCAACAGCACCCGTTAAATCATCACCTAGCAACAATTCTACTCCGCAAAGCAACAATTCTTCTCCGCAAAGCAACAATTCTACTCCGCAAAGCAACAATTCTACCCCAATTGGCAACAGTTCAGTGTCGCTGAGCAACAAAAGCAATGATGGTGGTTTGAGAGCGACGTATGGAAATGGAATATCTCCGGTTAACAAGTTTGGTCTGATTAGGGGGGAACACAACATACGGACTCCTAGCCCATCGGGTGAGTTGATTTCGGGTCTGAATTGAATTGTGAGAAAATGAAAGGAATCAGAGGAGCGAAAACAGCTGTACCTACGACACCAGTTGTGTTTTGAAACTCGATTCTTTTTTTGTTTTGAAACTCGATTCTTGTAGATAAAGCTAGTTAACCTATTTTCGGGTTATCTCGTAATTTGATAGTCTCCGTTGGCAAGCATTGCTTCGAAAATAGCAAAATTTCTGCCGTGAATCAAATTTTACTCCAGTCTCCATTGCAATAAACTATCCATTCCATCAGCAGACCATTTGATTGACAAAGACCGTTAATAGTAACACGTCATAATCTACAGCGTTACCGGAACCAGAAACAGTTAAACTCGACCTCAGACCAAAGTCCCCGTCAGTGACTGGAAACCCACGACCAACATCTGGGGTGAGTTGAATTTAGATCAGGTGAATTAAGGTGAGTTGTCCTCAAGATATTTGTAGGTATGGTGTTCGACCTTTCTAGTCAATGTGACGTTTCCTTCCAAGTTCCAGAGCCAACAGTCGTAATCAAAAGTTTTTCTGGATATTATATACGCCGAATTATTCAATTCACGATGAAGCATACTATGATAAATTCGTTATAAACAGATGAAAATAACTAATCATTGGAAGATGAAACATTCTGCTTGCTTGTCAACGCATGTTGTACATGCTCAACGATTGTGTGTGTGTGTGTGTGTGTG
>CAMPET010000084.1:100139-117280 GCA_946803715.1 Beroe ovata | reverse complement strand
CCCCACTACCTAACCCCCAAAACCTAACCCCCAAAACCACCCTCAGACAGGAGTTAGCCCGATACTTCGGATACAGATTCTCAGACACGCTCTGCTCCCTTCCCTCTCCCTCCCTCACATACCCAGCCGTGTTCGAGCGATCGTATGATTTCTTCTTCCTACTGGTGTCACCCCTCATATCTCCATCCCTGCTCGGAGAGATTCTTCAAGTGTTGCAGGATAATGGTGTTTCTCTCATGGGTGAGGGGAATGTGGAAATTATTGACTGTTTTACTGTAATTATCGAGGAGAATATTATGGGTCTCTCAATCGCCACATCGAGCTTTATATCGACTCACACTGACACCGATAAAACATTGGAAAGCTATTACTAGTCAGCATAACTTGTAGGTATCAGAAGATGTCGACTCAACTACAGAAAATGTCTCGGTCTTGGTCTATCTGAGAGCCAGATCAAAGTATTCTCCAAGTTTAACGGAACCCCTCTTACCTCACCTTCTCTCTCCAGCTCCAATGGTTCAACCCCCGGTGAAATTGACCGACAGTTCTTCCCTCAGGTATGAATCCGAGCCTCTTTTTCTCTTCCCAGGTTCAAACTAGGCCCGCGTTTTAACCTTTCAGGATCTCACTATGAGAAAGGTCGAACGTGGTTCTTAGAATGATAGAATAGATCCGTGGCACTTTTACACCGTCAACTTATTACCAGAATTTCAAGACAGACGCAAGTCCCTCGCAACCGACGCTCGCCTCCACCATCATCTTCTTGACCAAACGTAACGGTCTCTACCACTCCCGACACATTATCAGACAGCTGAAATCTAGGGTGGTAGATGTGAATATCAGCCATACACTACAGAGTGATGAGGCTCTACTCAGTCGGGAACAGCTGACAGGTGAGTGACAACGGCTCATGCTGTTTAAATGACACCAGGAAATGTGTCAAAGTGACACCAGGTTATGGTGTCAAAGTGACATCAGGAAATGGTGTCAAAATGACACCAGGTTATGGTGTCAAAGCGACACCAGGAAATGGTGTCAAAGTGACACCAGGAAATGGTGTCGAAGTGACACAATGAAATGGTGTCAAAGTGACACCAGGAAAAGCTGATAAAATGACACTAGTATAAGGTGATAGAGTGATACGTCTTGCAACAGGTGTTAAGTGCGTGAGAATAAAGTGTGATATGATAGAGAGCAAGATATTGTGAGAGGTGTGTTCAGCAATTAAGGATTTTTGAGGTGAGATTGGATCCATTATTGGTTCATTCTCGAGTTCCCTTCCCTCTCAGATCCGTATCTCTACTTTGAGATTGTTCCCTACTCTGAGAATGACTTGTGGAATGTGGGAGGACAGTTCGGTTTGGCACCCGAACGCAAAACATTCGACTTCTTCATGTCGCATAAGCAGGTATTGGATAAAACGCGAGGGTCTCTTCTAACCTTCGAGAATATTCGAACAAACGCAAAAATTTCATAATTATGCGAAGTTGAAATAAATATTCCTTGTACCTCAATTTTCATTTTTTTCTCCATTTTCCAGGAAGTTATAACCGAGAAATGTGACTTGGAGCAGATTGTTTTTATCGGACTGATAGGGAAAGAGGTTGTCCAGTCAGCGGGACAAGAGATTTACGACATAATCCACTTCTGTGGTGAGTGAAATCCTGAAGTAAAGAATACCTCTCATCCGCAGGCAATTTTGTGACCATCCCCAAAAAAACTCGTCCCTAAAAACCTATTCTCTATTTGAAATGAAAAAACATCGAATGATAATAGCTATTTCATCGCTCACCACTTCCATCGCCCAGAGACCCTGGGGTTACCGTGCGCCGATCACGAAACCGGTCTCCTCGAGCTACTGGGAGTGAAGATGATCGGGAAACTGAACAGTTTTCAGGCGAGGGAGGTAACGCAGTATGAGGTGGGCGACGCGAGGTGGAAGAGTGATATCCAGTACCTACAGACAGGTGTGGGACTTCTTCCTGCCATGATGATCAGTTTTTGGCAGATAGCCAGGAAAAGCCTTATGTCGATTGTCGGCCCTTAACTTGAGAATCGATCATCATGAAATGGTGGCTGTCCGGGTTTCCAATGTTCTTTGACAGCTATGGGTGAAATCTCAAGTTAATCAGTCGATCCGTTAGGGAGCTATTCTCATTTCTCAATGCTCAATCAGATTCACTGATTGTTTCAAGTTAGTTCTGATATAATATCCATCTCTTCAGTCCCGATTCTGGCTCTGATAGTTCGCGGTATAAACGCCTTCTCCATCGTGAAGCAACTCCTCACGCACAAAGAGCAGACAACATCACGCAGAGCTCCACGCGGTGCAACTCACGCAGTGACGTCATCAGCGCGTGACTACTCACGCATCATGTCAGAGACACCGGAACATGCGTATAAGTTAGCGAGTCTGCTCTTCTTCGAGAAGGAGTTGTACAGTGACGAGATAATGCGGCCGAAACAGCTTCATCTTCCACCACCGCGGACACATGTCAACTCTGTGATCAGCAAGGAGGGTGAGAAAATTTCTGAAATTTGATTTTAACTAGCCTTATTCATGTGCGACAGATGTAAAGTAAATCATGATCAAGGTTGAAATCTTATGTCTATTGTCTTCTTTTGGCTATTATTTGGTCTAGGAGGAGTCACAAAGTCTACTCTTTCTCTCATAGGTCGAACCCATTTGTCTGATCTCCCTGAACGATTGGTCTATCAGTCGGAAGGGATCCTCAAATCAATGCTATCCCCTCCTCGATTGATCCCGTCAGTCTTGATCACATCTCAAGTCCAGCATTTTGGGAAAATCCTCAAGAGATTGGAACAGGAAGGTTAATTTGACAAGTGATAAGAGATTTTGAAAAAAACAGGTAGGCATAGAAAGTATGAAAAAAAGCAAGTATTCCCCTCCGGAATTTTTCATCCCCTTCTCTATCCCTCAGAATTCACTCTGATTGGTGGATATCTGTCACGTGATGACAGAGTCATTCTCTGTGTGCAAGCAGAGAATGCCGTGTACAAGCTATGTCAACTTGTCGGACCCAGTGATCTCAAGGAAGCCAAGAAGAGTCATCAGTTCTCATTACGCGCGTCCTTTGCATCGCACCCAGATGATTTTTACGGTGAGAACTGTTGCCGGAAATTGATGAATTATAGAGTAGTGGGAAACTCGTTATCACTCGAGTTTTGGGGGAAACCCACTGTAGGATTCATTTTTTTCTCCCGCAGCCTCGCAAACGTACGCAGACAGTGTCCGGGATGTGAAGGAGTACTTCCCAGGGGGACTGTGCTGTGAGAATACACTCGATTTACAGGCAGAAGGGGTGAGATTCATTTGATCCATTCGTTTGTGCACGAGTCTCATTTCATTCTGAGTCTCATTTCAGAATGAAATGAGACTCCTAGACCGACCTCTAAAAACCGAATCCTGTGAACCGTATCTCAGTGAGACAGTTGTTAGTAAAGAATCCTTTATCCTCACTATCTTAGCCACACGCTGAATATCCCCAGATTCCGCACTCCTATCTTGACACCGTGGTATCGATGTCCAACTCCCGCCGCTATGTCTCCAGACCGTGTCTACTGAAACCCCTTCTCCAGACGGTATGTCTGGTCGTCCCACCAGACCTGCTCAGACCTGCCAAGCACATGAGGTTGTCGCCGGCGAGTCAACTTATTACGTGAGTAACAGGTTCACTCGGATTCCGAGTTCTAAATTTCCCTAAAGTTCTAAATTCCTTTAGTGGTATATCCGTCATGGAATGTTAGAAATTGGTGGCGGTATGTGACGTTAAGTCATGGAATATCACAATGTGGGGTCAGCGGTTTGCTGTGACGTAGAGTGGTGCATACGTCATGGAATGTTGTGTAGTGGTGTCAGTGGTATGCTGTGACGTATAGGGATGTATACGTCATGAAATGTTCAAGTGGTGTCAGCGGTATGTTGTGACGTATAGGGATGTATACGTCATTGAATGCTATGAAATGGTGTCAGCAGTTTGCTGTAGCCTGTGACGTATAATAGGGATGTATACGTCATGGAATGTTCAAATGGTGTCAGCGGTATGCTGTGACGTATAGGGGTGTATACGTAATGGAATGTTTTGGATTGGTGTCAGCAGTATGTCGTGACGTATAGTGGTGTATACGTCATGTGATTCTATGAAATTGGTGTCAGAATTTAATCACTGTATTGTTTCAGGCTTATCCAGACGTGTCAATTTGAGATAGTCAATATGCGACTTCTCACCCTACCCCCTCCTCACATTCATCACTTTAGAGGTCTTTTCAAGATTCATGCTGAGGTAAGGCATAGATTTTCAATTCAAGACAGAAATAAATTGAATGTTCCCAAATTCCTTGGAATGGTACATTGAAATCTCCAATATTTCCAGTTAGCACAAACATTCGTGAATCGAGCGTGCTTGGTGCTTGTTCTGCAGCGGGAAAATGCAGCTTCGTGCTTCAGCCAGATATTACAAGGGTTCGTATGAAGATAGGAAATAAAACAATGGCAGTTGAACCAAACTTTGGTTACCAAAAACATTGACATCATACAACACCAATCACGATACGGCCGAAAAACCGAAGAATGACGTTTTAAATTCGGTTACCAAATCGTTCATCGTTATTCAGGGAATGTAGACTTTGTTCATTACAGGTATTCAAATAGCAACAACAAGAAGTTGCTTCAATCCTACGAACACATGCTCTTGACATCCGCTAGCAAGCAGAAGGTGATTATGACTTTGATTTATAGCGAGTGTGACAAATCTGTCCGTCACACAAGAATTCGTAGCTTGCGTTGTGCGCGGCGGAAATATTGCGCGGAAAGTACAAAATTTCTGTACTTAGTGTAACATGCGCTTCGCGCGCACTGTGGGAACTTTTTTCGACCATATGACCGAAAATCACGATTCCATTGGCTCAGTATGGTCTCCAAGTGGCAAGAGCTTGGATAGTTTTAATCAAAATCTATTTATATCTCAACACTGATTTCAAATGATCATCTGAATTCAAAATCCGCAAGTCATAAGTCCCAATTAAACTCTAAGTTTCGAATTTCAGTGCGAGCAGGAGATAAGATTCTTTTTCGATTTCTTGTCGTCTCGATGCAAAGACGGAATCGAAACGTAGAGCTTGCTGTGCTACATGGACAGAGTAATGAGCAGGTTGCTCTAGTGGGAACGTTTTATTTGGAGTGGGATTTCGTATTTGTATGAGAAAGCATTAGCCTCCTATCATGTGGAATCTGAATATAATATGTCTGAAGATGGTAGACATTCATATATTCTTCAACAGCCATGTGTTAATCTGCGTAGTATAGACGATATAGATACAGTTTCATTTGATCCATTCTCATGTCCACATGACCTTGTGACCCCGACATTTTTATGACCCTGAAGAATTATAATTTGTAAACCCTGATGGGTGGCCCGGGAAATATAGGGGCTCACACGTAGGTTCAATCCTAAATTCAATTCCCACAGCTATCGAGTTTAGATCGGTTGTCTATTTCGCAACTGTCTGGCATTTTTCCGAAAAATTTTTCCGGTGAATATATTTCTATTAGAGTAAGACTTGTACATACTGTGAATATGTAGATTAAATTGTATCAAACTCGTTGTTATTTATTTTTTCCGATATAGTATTCTCAATGTCTTCAGACATTCCAATTCATGTAGAGAAAGGTAAAAACACTTGTGTTTGAAGTGATTGAACTTTAGAAATGCATTAATAAATGACAGAATCATTGTGTTTAACAACTGAGTATTTAGAGATCATGTCATCAATTCAAAAACACTGTACCGCCCCCTTTTCAAACGCAAGATAATGTTTTGTGGAAGATGAAGTTGATGAAAAATCAAGGAAACTTGGAAAGTTGTCTAATAAGGCCACATATGATCCTTATCTTTACACACGTACTACTTCAACTTGTTTAAACTTCGAGGCTATGATCTATGCAACTCAATGCATTGAATTAGCTCAATAAGGCGCTTCTTTTGAATTGTTTACCATAATATGGATTAAATAAATTTATTCACAAACCAACATATTATCTTACACAACGGTAGATCAAAATCTATCCATATCCTAGTGTAGGTCTCAAGAATATCTTTCGTTAAATAACATTTAAATAACATAGAAATATGAATTCCTATTAGCAGAACTTATATCTGAGATTCCCAAAAGATGAGTATTTGGTAAAGAAAACCTGCCTGTTCTATCTATATTATAAACGTAGAATATTTCACACGCCAAGCCTTTTGATTTACTCAGCTTAATTCGATGGAGTTTAACTGAATTAAAGAATGAAATTTACTTTACCCCTTTTATGATGAATGCATCCATCATCTCATTTCAACCCAAACCGAGACGGAAAATTCGACACGATTTATAAGTTCCATCTTATTTCACTGGATGACTATTGACCGTGTTGAAAAAATATACATGAATCACACATAATTTATTGTAGTGTGTACCTTTCCCCTTCTCAAATCAAGTCAATATCTTAGACGCGTAACGGACCAAATACTGGTTAGAGATCTATAAAGTCAGCAAATTTTGCCATGATAATTATAGTTACCTGAGAAGAATGAAACGTAATTTGATAATGGTTCTTGAGATACATAATCCAATACAGCCAGGATGAAAAAGAGTCAAGAGAATCATTTATTTCACAGCGCGACCGCAATTCGTTCCTTCGTCATTTTCTGCACGTGCAGGTTTTTAGTGACGCGCCATTCGGTTTGATTCTCAAAACTCCTTCGACCATACACCCTCATATTCATACACGATTATTAAATTGTGATAGTTAAATATACAAAATATCCGTCAATGCTATATACACCGCACCATAAAGCACTTTTTCTGCTTTAACGATCGCGCTATTAGTTATCTTCCACTCTCATAATTACCCAGTTCATGCTATTTGAAGTTAAGGTTCGATTCAGTGTGTGTTCCGGGCGCTGATTTATTCACTATTTTGAGGGGAACAGTTTTGGAGGCAGTGTCCTTAGAACACCCGGAAGTCGCTGTGTTGAGGTGTAGGGTGGAGAAGTAAACGATGAAAAGGGGAACTATGGCGTCCTTGTGCTGAAAAAAATAAGTGTTAGCCTTACGTTTACGACTGATAACTATTCCTTAGAGACATATGAATCTTAGCACAACTCAATTTGTGAACCAATACCGAAATTGTGACAAATATCTCCTTACCGTGACATCCATATGGACGGTATTTGGACAGTACTGGTCGTCAACCACACACCGCCCACCCGTTGTGTCGTATGCCACCTGAGAGAATGAGTGAAGTGAGGGAAGTGAGTGAAGTGAGGAAATTGCAGAGTGCGTGAAGTGAGGGGAGAGAGCGAAGTGTATCAGCCAAGTTGCCAAAACAAGCGTTACTTCAAAATTGGAGCAACCATTAATTGTAGTGAAAAACGACAAAATTCTAAGAATCCGGCGGCTTACCTTGCACAATACTTGTGTGTTGATACCGTGTTTTTTCTCATTGAGATGCCGGTCAAAATAGTAGCATTCGTGTGTCATCATACTAGACTCAAGTCGATCTGAAATGGATTTAAAAGTGAAATTGGGCAACACTTGTGTAGCAATGCGATCAAGATTTTTATCGAATATTTGCTTACCTCTGTCAAGTGGCTCTTGTTCATCCGTTAATCGTGAACTAGACCAGAATAACCCGACTTTTACAGAGTTACTCTTCATATTCAACAACTGATACTCTCTGTGAATTTAAGCTAGGTTAATCACCGAATCATGTCAATTTCCATTCCGGCAGAGACAAGTTGTCACAATGCATTTACCGGCATATGAATATTTGAGAAATCCTGGTACAAATTTACGCATATTCAATTATGATGACACTGAATTCCGAGTATTTGCACAGGCCGCTGACATTTTCCCGGGTATTATTCATTCAAATATGAATAAAATATGTCCATCTGAAGATAATGGATTCTTGAGAACAGGCCAGGCAGCCAGATGGCCGGGCAGCTAGAAGCATTCCGCGCGCACCTGCCCTCGCGCGCAAGTTTCAGGGCCTTGTTCCGAAACAAATATTCCGCGCGTGACGCAAACCAAAGTCAGGGCCTGATTTCTAAGTACTGGCCGGCATGTCTCATTAAGAGAGGTGCGGTAAAGCATCACGGATACAACATATCATCAGCAATTATCCGATTGAAGAGAAATGACATCATTCTGCATGGAAAGATAACTTACTTTGCAAAGATTCTCCAGGAATCCGAATCTTGAAGTCGTATGATGGTGGAGATGTGTGGTCGTTGGTTGAGAGGTATCTGAGCAGATACATACTTGTGTTCCTGGAAATACGTGTGTGTGTGTAACATGGCCGCATATGATACACAATCACATGTTGCAGAAGCATGTATCATGTTTCTACAATGTTTATACGATCAAGGAGGAATTCTTGTTGACGTGAAAAGAGACATTCATAGATAGAGGTTTATTGTGTAAAATATCAATAGCTTTGGTAGATTGATACTATTGTCTGTGGTGTCGTCATTAATCACAATTGCCCACCACAATAGTGACATGGAAACCATTGTTAAGAGCAAACGTTTCAAACAACCGCATCAAAAAATTTGTTGGGCCCGTGCCAAGAAATAACTACCTACAGCTAGCTCATAGCTCAAAGCAGGGAGATATTGCGTCAGACAATTACAAACAGGTTGGAATTGAGGAAATTTGGGAGGGTGAATGTTATTGGTTCTCACCTCTGAGGCTGGGTTGAGCACGTGACTTCTCTTGCTAGTCCAGGTCCTGGGTACTGATGGACTGGGATCGCAGTACATTCGCTCCAAAACGTGGGAAAGTTTGTTGTTGTCACGAGACATGTACCTCTGTCGTTCCTGCCAGAGGGAGGGAGAGGTGGTGAGGATAGGGAGAGAGGTGGTGAGGATAGGGGAGAGAGGTAGTGAGGATAGGGAGGGACATTTCATCTGGATGTCAGAACAGCTATAAGGAATATCTTCATTATTGTAGTGACCAGATAAGAATGAAGCATCTTGAATGAGTAAAAAACAATGGAGAAGAAAATGTTTGGCTTGTATGAGCAGTAATAGTGATTAGTGCTTCCAGTCATCAAAAACAACTATAGAAGTAATTAGTAGAGACAGTGTGTGGGTTGATCAGAGTTTGCCATTGAAGCGGGGATAAACGAAGAACGCATGAACGAAATAAATCTGAGATTAACAAATTCCTCGTGGATGACAAACCTGGTGGAAATCGTTGCAGGAAATTCCGTAAACGTCTCTTTTCCGTATAGAGTAAGTTTTCATGGCGGTAACGTTGACAATCTTGCTGTTTACCAAGTCGATATACCACTGATTATCGAGATTGTCTCTGATCGATTCTTTCTTATCCTTGATTGAACCGTTCTGAAAATGAAATTCAGTAAATTTCCCGCTAGCTCCATAACACCCTCTTGTGGTTGCGGAATGCTCTGATACCGGGGTCCTCAGAAGCTTGCGAGTGATTTGAATAAATTGACATGTCAAAGGCGATGTTGCGTCTGTCTGTAATACGAGACTGTAGGTTTCTTGTCGCTCTCACACAATGGATATACATAAACGCTTTATTTCGCAACTATCCTCGCTGTCGCACCATATTTGGAATAATCGGTTTGAAACCACCATAATTCCATACAGAATGACAATGCACAATATATTAACATAAATCATGCCGGGGACTTTCTAAGAAATTGTGTTCCGCGAAGCTGCTTCCAACGATTTCTGAGGAATTGTTATTATACCCTCAAAGGTGACACGAAACATAGAATCTCGACGGATCGAAAAAATACGACCAAATACGTTTCTTAAAACAATTGTTGTGAGTGATACGTAGCCCCATCGAACCCATGTATTCCTTCCATCCATATAGAATTTTCTGGGGCAAACATAGGCCACATAACATCACCATTACCTCACATAGGATTGCAAAGGAAGCAAGGAAATGTTGGAAGGATGACTTCCCATATTCGAAACACCGCCAGTCTTTCCCATCGTAATACTCCCAAACACTGTAGCTACTCCGCTCATTGGACTGAAAATAAACCAGTCGAATGGCAGGTATAAAAAGGTAAAATTGAAGGCAATGGGGATTGGGGGCGTTGACAGTGAAGACGCCAGAGGCAGTGCAACGTTCATTAATGTGTATTTAATATTCATGTGCATTTTGCATTAATGTCAATGTCAGTTCTGGGCCTTTCAAAATACTGGCGTCTGCATTAATAATTAATATGCAGGCTGCAATTCCCCCGCGGACATCACCTCTGGCTCACCCACCTTTTTGCTCTGAGAGGAGTGTTTGAGTGTGGGATGCACACACCGTACTGTACACTTCTCACACAGCCCATACACCTTCCTCATCCGAATTTGCTGGGTCTGAACTCCGTAGATACACGGAACTTCACGAGTCATGCTCTGGGGGTAGAGAAGAGGGGTTGCAGAGGGGTTGCATTGTGGGAGAGGATGGGGTGGTATTGTGTAGATAAGGGGGTATTGGGGTGCATTGGGGGAGAAAGGGGGTCCTAAGAGGGGACATCATGATGAGTAAGGTGGTATGGAAGGGGGTATGGCGATGTGGGGGAGATCAAAAAGTGGAGGGATGAGTCACCCCGGGTGACGAGGGGGGAATACAGTGGTCATTGTGATGGTGGCGGAGTTGGATTTCAGATCAGTACGCTGAACGGAACATGTCGGTTTTAGGCCCTGAATTCGCAGAAACGGAACAAAAAGCATGAGGAGCTCAATTCTCAGAACCGTACATTTCCCTCTTCGACAGGATTAGTTATAATATACAGATGGCACAGATGAATGATCGGTTTCCACAGAATTGTTCGCAGAAACTCGACGTACGACATAGTAATTCTCTGAAACGAGTGATGGGGGGGCAAGGAACGGCCACTCTGTCACGTTATATCACGTGACATCCTGTAATGTGGAGATAAATTCCTGGAAATTGTCGGTGTCTCGCTTTTGAGGGATATTTCATTGTTTCGGCAAATCACGAGACTGTTATAATGATTTTGAGGATGAATTCGAATATTTCCTGACGGAATTTGACATATTGAATTGAGGAAGGGAGTCATTGCGCAACATAGTATGTTCCCTCACTCACACACTTACTAATCACTTACTGACTCCCTCACTCAAATTTCACTCATTCGATCAGTGCTCACTCGCTCATCCATACCCTCCTATTTCACTCACACACTCGCTCACTCGCTCACCCGCTCCCGTTTCACTCGCGCACTCACTATTATCTCCCCATGGATGGAAACCCATCTTCTCCCCAGGTACGGCACTTGACACTTGATAGAAATCACCTAAACGAGGCACCGTTATGGAGTTGGCAAATCCGGGTAAGTGAGTAACGATTTTCGCCGCCAAATAGATTCTTTTAAATTTTACATTGAAAAAGATTTCAATGAAATACCCTCGATTCTCGCTCGAACACCGAGGGGGAGGGTCACTTTGAGCAGAGATAATCCAACAGTTCGGTTACTCCGCGCACCAACCCTTCTCAAGAAAAACCGTCACCAGGAAACATCTGTGACTTGCTCCTTCGCAAAGTTATTACCGCCCTTTTACAAACGCTATATAATTGTCCAGTATTCACCACGGGTTGTTTCTCGGAAAGGGTGGCAGCTGCTACGTAACACACACACACACACACTCACCACACACACACATACATACACACATCATAGAGAAAGGGTTTATTTTCTCCACTAAATCGATAGAAAGAGAGTGTGTGTGGGCTGTGGCCTACCGCAACTTCCAAGAAGTGAGTGGGCTTCTCCTACTCAATTCTGTGAAAAAACTCTCCTAACTCTTGTTGCCACGGAATTTTCGAGCATTGATCCGTTTGTCACTACGGGAAAGCCTTATCTATACGCAAGTCAGAAAAGACAGTGAAATCTTTATTGGATAATGGATACCTCCAAATTCGCTATATAATTGTCCACTATTCACCACGGGTTGTTTCTCGGAAAGGGTGGCAGAAGTGTGCAAAACCATGCATTTTTTGACGCTCAATTTATTCCTGATTTGGCCCTATCTCCCTTCTTTGAGAAGCTGATTTCAAACCTCAAATTACAAAACCTCTTGGCTGTTTCATGGAAAACACTCGAACTTCCCACCGAATATCTTATGAAAGTTGAGGCTTGTGTATTATATAGTGAGTGTAGGAGTATCGGAGAGAAAAATTGAGGGAAACATGTTTATCATGTGAACAAAGCGTTTGTGAGAGGAGGCGATGATCATTGAATTCAGGATGAGGTTTTTGGAAAAGAGGGAGAGATCCAGTTTGGATAAATTTTATAACGAGAGAAACGAAACAAGGGAGAAAAGGAATGTTGCTTACCTCAATGTTGACTATGCTTGAATCTTGGAACTTGTAGACTGGATTAACTGAGAGAAGTTAGACTGTTTTATAGTCACAGTTTCAAACGGTATGCATCTTTCTTGAAACAATTACGTTGAAAGTACGATTGGGAATGAGAGACTATGTTCAATGTAGAAAACATTTTACAAAGAACACAGTTTGGTAAAGACCATATTAATCATTATGCTCTTCACAAGAATCTGTTCTCCATCAGAATGTCCATATCTTCTTCATAATGAGGACTCTACATTATGAAGATCAGATATAAGAATATACTGTTACATCACACCTATGAGGTGCGTATTTGGCCATATTCCTCGAGGCGAAGCCGAGTGAAATTTGGGCAATACGCACCGGATAAGTGTGATGTACCTAATAATTTTATTGGAAAGCAGGCTACTGTTACCGCTGCATTTCAACTTTTGAGACATCCTCATGAGTTAAAGAATCGAATGTAGTACCTGTTCTCCGTAGAGTGGCTAGTCGGTAAGTCTGCTCGAGGGAGAAACTCTCCCATTTGCCACTATTTGTCTCGTACTCCCACACCTCTATCATGTGGAACATGGACTCTGTAATGATGGGGGTGTTAGTAACACAATATCCATCATTAGTGACCCCTATTATAATTACATGCAATAGGTCTGCAATGATTGGGTCATTTACACATGTTAGGCGGGAATAAGGATGTCAATAAACACATTGTAGAATGCAGTTCGTTTCGGTGGTATTTTGTCTGGTTGGTGATTTTTTCTTCCGAAGAACACTTTTCTACTGAAGAAGAGTGACATTGAACGTTGTTGGAGTTATGAAGAAATCAAATTAGAAGAGCTCAGAGATTTTTAGATTTGCTGCTTATGTTTTATCATAGAAGAGTACTCAACAAAGGCAGCTCTTATTTTGCAGATTTAAGTTGAGCGAGGTATCAGACATCTCAATTTCATTAATCCAACGAGCAGCTTCTATATCCGACTAGATCGATGAGCAACACACTGACAGCAGTGTGTGTGTGTGTGTCAGTGTGTGTGTATNGAGGGGGTGTGTGTGTGTATGTGTGTGTGTGTGTGTGGGAGATTGTTTGCCCCTAAGGGTTAAAGATCGTTTAACAGGTCGGTATCCGTGGAACTCATGCTCCATTGAAGAGAGTAGTGAACAATGCGGTGGTCATATTTTCTCAGTACTGCTTCCCCCATTCTTAAGAATCAACAGTGTCAACGATGTAGGTCACGAGACGAAATTGAAGCGCGCTGATTGGATCATATTCTGGGTGATTCCATCAGCTATCACGTGACTACATTTCCGAGGATCTGATTGGTGCCAACTGAATCTCTCTTTGTGTTCTCATCAGTTTCGTATTCCACGAACGATAAGTAGGTCCGAGTTCAAAATTCAGAGAAATGTCGTTCAGAGCACAAAGCGTAGCTTCTTAAGAAATCAACCTAGTTTGTCCGAACCTAGTTTTCGTAGAATCGGTTTCTTTTGCGGCGTACATGCGAATTGTTGAACGGTTATTAAGCAGAGCAAATTCATTTCTCACTCCCGATCAAATTGTCACGCGAACATTTTTCACCACTTTCACTGCATTGTGCAATAAAAAACGGCAATTTCGGGTAAGCGTCAGAAAGTGCGATAAGATATCTGACTCACTGGAAAAAATGGGTATCCTCAGCTTGACCTGAAGTCCCAAATAGTAGAGGGAGTGAGCACGGAGAAAACTCTTCAGACAACAGAATCTATCAGTCCGCCCCTCCAACTTGTACCCCTTCTCCAACCGTATCAAATAGTGGTTCATATTCTGATCTTCACTCCTGGGAATTCAATAGGATGAGTAGGGATATATCCTCACTCAGCTGATGAAAGATATTTCAAGACCACAGAAAATTGTCATTGATAATCAAGCCCAAAAAGGATCTATAAATGACTGCTCCTTAATAAAAACTTCTCAAAAGTTACTCCTGCATAAACTACATCACAACTCCTGCACATAAACTCCATCGCACATAACACACTCACACGACGGAGAGAGAGAGCTTGTTCTCGCCACCGGAGCACGGCCGAACAATGTACGAGCCGGCGGACATCCCCTTGAGGTATTCCTCGGCTTCACTCCGGGATACACTCTCATTGTAGCACATTACCCGTGTAAACTCGAGATGGCCACCTTTCACCTGCGATGAAATATATCATTGTGGGACCTGGGTGTGTCAAGAAATTAGACAGAGAGGGGAAAAGTATAAACGTTTATATCCCAACTTCTCTTGGAGTTCCTTGGGTTCCAAACCTTCGGATTTCACCCTAAAACTTAAATCAGAAGCTGAGATACAAAGTCGCTTACTTTCGCTCCCTCTGTTCTACCTATAGGTGTGCCACGATAAACATGATGGCGTGATCGACGGAAATTGGATTTCGAGGAATCGTGAGATTTTTGAAACGCGGAATGCGGACATGTTTAATTCATTAAATATTTTCTTCTTCATGTGATTCGTATTTCGTGGAATTCGTAGAAGGAGAGAGTGAGTTTGTGTGTGAGTATGTGTTCGAGTTACGTGTCTTTTCGACGAATCGCTAGATCGGGAGAATTTCATAGTGATGTAAGACTCGACTGTTACAGTGTTACACGCGCCGCTGCTATGGAAACGACTACTAAAATAAAATAACTTTGCAGAGACAATTATTGTATCTAGTTCTCACCTCATCAGAATTGGTTGGGCAGTCGCAATCCAATTCGAGGTAAATCACGTTTTCGTGGTCTATCATTGCATGATATACTGGTCGTAGGAGTAATTAGAACATGTAAGCGTGATCAATGGATTTTTAGCATTCAAGCTTTTATTGAGCACAATCAACCGACTAGGCCTGTACAACTATAACACAAAGTTTCCCGTGCTTCACACGTCATGTGTTTTCTCTCGGAACAGCTGAACGGTCATTCTAATCACTCACATTCTGAAGTTAAAACTTGAATACAGGGTACCTTTCATACAGTAAACCTTCCTTGTTGGAAGCATGATATAGCCTTGCTTCTCTCAACATATAGGACATAGGTAGGCCGTTAACATTAAACTCAACATTATTGAGCGTAATAGACAGAGGCCACAATATATTGAGGTGTGGTCGCGAGCAGTTATGCACATGTCGAACTATGATTTACTCCAGCTGTACAGGAAAATATGTCTCCCCAAATTGGAACTCTCAAATCCGCGATTGTATCTTTGTATGAAAAATTTCCAATCCTTGCAGAAGCAGTATAATGCAATCCTATTATGGCGGCATATAGCAGACGATCACTGGAGCCTCCTATGCCATGTACCAATACACCGATAATCGGAAACACACACGAGCATCAATCAGGGGACCCCTGGCACACACACACACAGCAAACAACACGGCATTGGTACACATCAACGCCACCACCATACACACAGCTCCAAGTGTGCGTTCGTGATAGTTGTGCTAAGGACACGCCCGTGGAATCTGAATATATTCGCATCTACAGATGAATCTATGTCAGGGTTACATATTTAGAACAAGCCTCCACTTTAGATCACTTTTTTTAGAGACTTTTTTGGCAAAGCCCAAAAAAGTGGGAATTCTTTGTCAAAGTTTGCCTTACCCCCCCCCCCACTGTAATCATTAATTTCCCAAACAAATACAAACAATTACTAAATAAATCAAGGATTGACGCAGGAGAAATTAGAATTTAAACCCTTGCAAACTGCGATATCAGGCGGAAAGAAAGTAAAGAAACGAACGTAGCAAAACCAACAAATACTGAAGATATTGAATAATATTATACTGACAAATTTGTTACCGCGGATGATTTGATAGCTCATATGATATGGCCGTAATTATGGAGAAGTAAAGCGGTCAAAAGCTCACTACACGAATTTAAGATTACTGCATGTGATTATGATTGCTCTACACACAAAGTAAATCAAGTTCACGCAAAACCAGAGATATTAGATAAACCATCGTTCAACTCTATAACCATTGCTTTATAAATAAATCAGATACATGGGAATCAGAGGAGGGGAGAGGGAGGGAGGAAGCGAAAGAGAGCGACACCTCAGCTAATGTTATCTTGGTCACAACTCACAGCCCACGAGCATATAATATCAACTTTTATGAAGGAGTTTCAGCTTTCCATGGAATTGATGAGTTCTGAAGAATTACGCGTGCGTGTGTGTGGGTAGAGGATGACATTATGCTGATAGGTATACCTCCTGTATTTGTATATTGTATAACGTCTAGCAGAACTTGTATACCTTCTGATCACCGAGAGATGGACATAATCGCATACATTCATACATATATACATACGACACAGAAAAGGGTATACATCTGGACCATCCTAAGGCTTCTCTACACTTTCCTGTTGCTAACTATCGAGTTTGGTTTGGTCAATGATAAATTCGAATATCATTCTCGACACCACAAGTTGAGGTGAACAAAAATCTCTCTCCTTTGAAGAATGGGAATATTTTTCGAAAACAGACGCGCAATTATCAATAATAGTTTACGCAAAATGAAAACAAGTACGAGCGGTACACAAGCTGCAAGAGAGGGATCCGATAGAAGCAGTTTGCAGCACACTCACTCACTTATAGCGCATACAATATTGCATATTTTCGACAGAAGCGACACTGTTCCCCAGAAAACAGGAATACTTCTCTCTCAGTTCATAGCTCTGTTACACTTAAAAATGATGCATGACACGC
>CAMPET010000084.1:66898-93190 GCA_946803715.1 Beroe ovata | reverse complement strand
TCTACTAGGTGCTGTTTCTGTGTGTGGCTGTTTTTGTCTCGGTGTGTGTGTGTGTGTGTGTGTTTGTGTGTGTGTACCCACAAATACACACACGCACAGTGCACACCGTGCGTCTCCCTGATCATACGTCCTAAACCGTGCATAAATGGAGAATTCAATGGACGGTCATTTCATTGGAGGAAATTGTACGTGAATGATCATTGTAAGTCTATGATAATCGGTGAACGAAGGGAAATAAAGGGTCACGCACAAGATCAAAAAATGGTCGACAGGTCACAGGACTTTACCAAAGTAACTGATAAGGTTATCTTAATATTTCATATCCTAAATACTTTTCACACCTCTGGCTACCGAGGCCTGAGCCCGCAAAAGGGCCTTCATTTGTATCCGACACCGTTGGAATATATGTGTGTTGCTAATTAGTTTTTTGTAAGGATTGGCCTAGTAAACGGTTTTTAGAGAACTTGCTGGGCTTCAAACTGAGAGGAACGCACCGATATGTCAAAATTTGACATGGCCGACTAGGAATTTGAGCTGTTATATTTCCTTACTGTTTGGGTCAATGTTAGCACCTATTGCAATATATTGGCTATTATTGAAGACATACGGTCTACCTACATAAACATGAAATAGAGCATAATGCCCAACCGCAGGTAGATCAAGGTATGAAAGGCCCAATGGTGAGCGGAAAATTGGGTATGGTCGCAGTTAGCTTCCATGAAAAAGCGAAACACGGAACACACACAATATAATGTGTACAATCACTTCGAGCACTATAGTTCTCGGTATACACCTCTCATGTGGAAAAGCTTTTAACTTGAGTTATCCTGAATCATAGCTATGGAATATTGTGAGTGTGTGTGAGTGTGACGCGAACAAGGAGTCACCATGTCGGAATACGGGGACGGTACTATTGCATTGATCGGCATTCGGCATGTTGTGTAGCAAAACGTATCAGTACAGGGGCATTTCCACGAATCAAAGAATGGTATCAAATCTAAGGTGTGTGTTTGTGGGTATCAAACGGGGATATATGTTAAGTAGCAGTAGTAAGAATTGAGCAGTGAACCGCATATAACAGTGCAGAAACCTAAATAACGGATACTGACGTTGATTCATGCGCCACCCATATCAGCAATGGCAAATTAGCCGAGAAATCAGTCCTCCTTCTGGGTAGGCTGGGGGAGCTTTAAATCTTTACTTCTGTGAATCACGTCAATTCGTGGAATGAAAGCGCTGCAGTTCTATTTAAATTCGCATTCCAAGAAATACAAGTACACATATCCAGGAAGCCCGGCGAGTGGACGTACGTGTGATCCAATGCGAATTCATAAGAATTGACTTTATAGGGTTGCATATATTTTGCTGTGCGCGGCGCGTCATCCTATGATACAAATGTATGGGACATGGGTCCAATCATGGAACTAACATAAAAACAATTACCGGGTTCAGATATGCCTACTGTCGCTGAGTGATTTTGTCGGGCAAAATCAGCATTGCGTGGCGTTAACGGTTAACGGTGTGATAAGAAAAATACCGCTAGCAACCGGCGGATTGGCTAGGCAGTATATTTACAAATTTTAATTTCTAATCATGATTCATGATCTGAGATTTGGCATGATGACTGATGAGATGATGAGATGATAACAGGGCATGGTACATGATCATGAGCATGAGAAAACGCGAACGTATGACTACAATACTATATGTGTTACTAAGTCAGCTGGATTTAAACTTCATTGAAATTATCTTGTAAGCAGGTCTCATGCGTTCCGTATTATAACTAAACTGACGGACTGTACCTATGTTCTATATACCTAGTTGCCAGTGCAATAAGTTATCTGTATCACTCACAACTCACATACTGCTATATTGGATCCATGATTGACAGTTTGTGAGCTTGGACAATAAGAAACGCGAACCGGCGAACGTTATACCGATTGACCTAATTCAAAACTGTTTCACTGTTCCAGTGTTTCGTCGCATCGGCTAACGAGAGTAAGATCTGTAAAACCAGGGAATAAACTAGACTATTGCCTGTAACGAAGCTGTTCAGGCTTGGAAACTTCAAAATCCTCCTCCGAAGAAAGATCTCGAATAAAGGAACACGCAGTCGCCATCTCGGCATATATCAATCAGCCAATCAGAATCGATCTAGCAAGCCGCGCAATCGTCCTCACCGTACTTTATTGTTCCCGCGCGCAACGTAACCACCACTGTTCACCAAATGTGTACTCCTTCGCGAGTGTACAGTGTACCTACATTCCATTTTGATGTCTCGTGTATAGTTGCGTGTTCGTTCATTTATTTTGTTGTACATTTTATTTCGTTGTGTCTTATTTGCGATGTACCCCTTGCTTCACACTTCCATTGAAAAAGAATATCAACGTTCAAATTGTCATTTCTCGATACATACTCCAATACAATTTCTCGTTAGTCTAGAATTTTCCTAATCTCAGTTTTATCATAACATTGTCATATCTTATAGCACAATGATCATTGGGACTACAGTCACATTGTGAAGAGGTCTTGACACTCAACAGATTCTTGCTTTCTTTGGTTTGTATATATATGGTTTGTAAGTTTGTAAGATATGAGATATCTAAAATATTCAGTTGTAGGTACCCGCCCTGATTTGACTAGTTTCTTTGCCCTCAGGAAAATCAAGGATTGTTGACCCAGGGGAAGTTCAGGCATCCCTGAAGCATATGAAGATTCAGAAAGAAGATACTAATCACGAAGAAGGTAGAAGCTAGAAAGACTGTAAAAAGTAAGTCCCACTTTAAAATTAGGTACAATTTTGCTTAGAGTTTTGCAGTTAGAATCCATTTTCCAGTACGCAGCAGTCAAATAACACAAATCAGATGGAATGAAACGTATAAGGTTTAAGAAATCCAAGTAAAAATCGAAATACTAAAACAATCAAATACTCTGCTCACACATATTATCCTAAACAATAATAATCTCTGAAACCCATTGTTTTTTAACTCTTCATAAAACACCTACAGAATACTACATCGTTAAAAATATCCAACAACAAAAACGCGTGGCCGCATTAAAATTTCACTACTCAAATATGGTAATATCCCGTGTTAGCGATGAGAAAGTTTTCTGGCAACAGTTTGCTTCAGTCAGTTATCATCAATCAACAAATCATCACTCCATGCATTTCCCGAATGATCTACCAGCTTACAGCATACTGCCCAATCCTGACAGCAGATTTGAACCAAAATTTCTACTGATTTCCCCGTTTTGATTCAGAAGAGAGTATTCACTGACCATCATTTACACCACTATTTGCTTCTCATAGACCATTTCCTCTTCTAAGCTTTTAGTTCAGTATGAATAACATGTTTCTCGAGGGTCACATTCTGGCTGTGAAATCGTCATATTGCACATTACAAGACGTGTTACCATGACAACCTAATGCTGTTGCCCTGGCAACACAGGAATGTTGCTCTCTACAGCAACACCTCGCCTCTCCACGGATTGTAGCATTGCAGTTTGTTGCAGGTCGTCTTGAGGAGCCACGCGTCGTTTTTGCGAACTTTAGCCTTCTTATTGAGCATGGTCCAGCTTACCTCGTCAAAACCTATTCCCTTCTGCGAAGAGGTCAGGGAAAGTTTTAAGTCAACAGTGGAGTAAAGTTACTTTTTTGAGGAAAATTGATGTCAAAATGTAGAAGGACAAGCGATAAGTGCTCGAGACAATCAAGTTGGACGACACCCATGAAAATCGTTGAAATCCCAATTCTTTTCTACCTCAGTTGGCGTTGTTGACAGGTTCCCCTCCAGGTGGACGGTGGTAACATGGAGCTCCACCCAGGCGTTGTCAGTGTTAACAGAATCGTCAAAATAGCCCTGCGATATTTCATAGGGTGTTGAGTAACAGTCCTTTACATCACTTTTACCGACTCCAGTCTGCTTTGACACCATTTCTGTACTGACACCACCAACTGTTGACACCACTTACCACTGACACCACTTCCCCTGGCACCACCTCACACTTACCTTGTAGATCTCCTTATGGTCTTCGAATGCCTTGGCGATGAGCTTGTTGGAGTTCTCGTTCTCAGTTTCACTGACCTCCTCGAAGTTGTAACACACGGTTTTAACCACTTTCTTGTGAATATCCACGTCTGGTGTTGAATCGCACCGTAACTGAGAAGGTTAGTGAAGGTGACTGATCAGTTTGAGATTGGATAATGACTTCGATACCCAAAGTGGTGTGTCTTGGTTGTCAGAGTTATGTTCATTCGACGGAATTGATTGAATACGACAGACGAAGTCTTACTTTCGGCAGAGTGAAGATGGAACTTTTGTTTGTTTTGGCCAGCAAAACTTCTATAACTTGCTTGTTCTTGATGGAAAACGTGTTGCCGGTCCCGGGGCGTGCCCACCTGAGCGACATTGAGTGATCATTCTGCTGAAATCCAGCACATCGATAGCATGGTCACTATGGAGACCCCACTACTGACCTTGTTACTATGGTAACAGCGAATTTGTTTGGTCCCCATCTGTGTAGATATCCCCGGCCCTTCAGACCCGTCCTTCCACAAGGATTACTGCGGAAATGGTGTCGGGTGGATAAAATTCGTGGATTACGGATATCCTACTTTGTATAAATTTGACTACGGAATTAAGTGTTAGGCATATCTTGATGGTGTTTCTTTATTCTTACATAGGATCTCCATCGATAACTTGATACGGTGCATGCAGACTTGTTCTGTCAACTTTGGTCTGAGGATCAACTTCATTGAACTTGATCGATCCCCTGACAATGAGTGGATTAATTGATACTCCATCCGTTCAAATCTTGGAATTAATAGCTCCCAAAATTTCAGCTATTCAGCACTAAAATGTTGGCATTTTTCCAATTTCTTTCTCGTTTGTTTCACTTCCTCACATATCGTTAGAGTCTGTCTCCTCCACGTTTTCATCTGTGAACTCCATAGGATCGTACCACTCGTGGAGGACTTCCCACCGTACCTTGTCGTCAGGAACGGTTGTCCTGGCAACGTCTCCCGAGCCTGTCACGTTACAAGTACGGGGTAAAACGTGTTCTGACACGTGACAAGTGAGGGTAAAACGTGTTCTAACACGTGACACTTGGGGGTGAAATGTGCATTATAACGTGTTTGTGTAGTTTAGCGTAATAGTGAGTTTTTAGAGTTGACACCTTTGAGAAATCGATAACTCTTTCTCGCACAAAAACTATCAATCCTTGACTCAATGACTCATTGCATTTCCCAGCCCTACCTCCGTAAGGTGAAATTCTTGCGAAGGAATGAAGTGGGATCTGATCGTGCGACCCTGCGCCCTGCCCCCTACTCTCCCCTCCTCCCTCCCCCGAGTTAAGTTGCGGAGTGTCAAAGTTCCCCGACAGTTTCATGACCTTCTCAACTCTGTCAACGGTGATCTCGAGCCGAGTGAACTTCCTGAAGGGGGGTGGTGTGTGATAAGATGGGTATTGTTGAAGGGGCAGGCACTGCCGGGAGTTAGATTCAGTAGAGGTTGATCTGATAACATAAGTGATGGACTCTTAGAGGTTGAGCTCGATTTCAGGGGTATTTGGTCAATACTCACGAGTGTAGTTTTTCTAGAAGTGACGTCACAGAAACTGCTTTCGCTTTCTTCTTCGCAATCCATATGCCCACACACTCAGCCTCTATGAGCGATGCCCGGAAAGCGTTGAATGATGCAGTTTGTGTGTTCACTGAAATGAGGGGTGTCACTAAAGATTGTCTTTCGTGGGTTTTTGAGACAAATATTCGTGAATTAAGTATTTCGCGATAGACTGATGAGATGCTTATCGATAGGATTGATTTCCTTGGAAGGGCAGTCCAATCTTTGGAAATATGGGCTATTAGTTACATCCTCATCCTACCTTTCTTAATCTGACTCCGATGTTGCTTCTTCTTACAGAGACACTTGTCACAAATTTTCTTGATGAAAAGTATGAGGAAGTAAACCAGAGAAAGAGGATTGGGAAGCCAGGGCCGTTCCTTAAACTGTAGGATGACCTCGGCTCGTTGTGTCTTGTAGATAATTCCTGGGGGATTGACAATTTAGTGCCCTTAACCATTTTTTTCCTCGTTGTTGCGTTTATATTGTGGAAATAATCTTAATTTCGTCCGAGAATGGAATGCCATTTCAAGTTGGAAGATTCGGTTGCTAACCCGACTTTGCCTCGGTGTCCGCGTAGGTGTTTGAGAAGATTGCAATGAGCAAGTTGATCAACATGATATTCACAAAGAGTAGATAACAACACAGCAGCACGAATGTTATGTAGTAGTTAATCTGTGAGAGGAGGGGGAGTTAGGTTATTAACACCATCTTTTGCTTGACACTACATTCATGGCTTGACACCAGTTTTTTTGATTGACACCACTTCTTTCCTAGACACCATTTTTTGGTTTGACACCATTTTATTGGCTTGACACTGTTTTTTGGCTTGGCACCTGATCTTTCTTCGACACCACTTACCTCTCCCACTGTTGTCTCTTTCATCACATCTATCGTCATGTTGGAGCACTCTGTTATTTCTTTAAGCGACTCCACGAACGCACCAGCTTTTGCCTGACTGCTCATCACGAATGTTTCTGTGAAGGAGTCTGAGGTGCAGTGACCTGAGGGGGATGATTTTGTGAGACACTTGCAGTTTGTCGAAAATGGCGAGATGACCACTCGTTTCTTTGCCTCTTTTCAAAGGTCATTGTTGATGTCAATTACCTTCGATAAGCTTGGTTTCCATCCCAGCTGAATCTATTTCACCAAACACATTGAGATATGATCTTTTTATCGCATTGAACACGGTCAGCCCCACACTTTGATCGTTGAATGGATAGAGGAGCGCTTCCGATGCTATGCAATATGTCATTGTAAAAACCTGGCGGTTGATGTGTGTGTAATTATAATATCCTGGAAAAGATCGGATAAGATCTCGGGATTTTTTTTCGGAAATTTGGGTTTAAGGAGCCTGATTTTTTCGAAGTTGAAAGAACATACCAAGAGAAGAAACAGGAAGAAAAAGAGATCGATACACATCCGTCGGATCATAAAGAGTTTCGGTCCGATTTTTGAATTAATCTCGAACATTCTCACGAAGGTGAAGCAGTAGAAAGCGAAACAGAGCGATGATATAAGTCGATACTGGTGATAAGTCCTGAAAATAATTATTATCAGCAAATTATCAGTTTTGATGTATGCTAGTTTGATCGGAGAGCGGCAAAAGCTGTGGAGATTTCTATATTCTTACGAAAATTGGGTTAGATCATATCTCCTCATGTCCGATGGTTCGAGTCGAGCTTTAATCGTGAAGCCAAAGAGAAACAATATCACCATGATGAAATCGAGCAAGTTGTATATCTTCTTGAAGTGTCGCGCAAACTTCTTCGTAATTGACTTCGTGTGCTTTGCGAATATCTGGAATGATATGTTTATGTGAATGTATGTTATGTGTGAAGATGGCAGAAAGTAGAAACTTCGATCATAGCTTTTCGAAGCTTATCCCGTTTCCATGGTAACAAGGACTTATATACCTGAGCCAGCTCTACTGGGAACGTTGACACCACAAAGACTATGGTGTAGACATCAGAGGCGCTGACACCAGAGTAACTAGAATCAGTGGCTGACTTTTGTAGGAGCACGTTAACATACACCCCTGAAAAACGGTTCATTCATCAAAAATTTGTCTTGAGAACGATGTTCCCCCTGACACCAAGCCATTTCCTTTGACACCACAATTTGTCTTGACACCACTTTTTCACCCTACACCTATAATAGTTCCCTTGACACCACTTACCGAGAAAGATAAGATAAGTGATGGTGTTGAGGAAGAACTTGATCACGGGCGACGTGTAGTAGAGAAGAAGTCGCTCTCGACCCGAGAATTTGGTCGTATTTTGATCCGTCAGTGTGTCCAACCTAGACAATGAACGGATATGAGGGAAGGGGTAGGTTGATGAAGGAGCACTTAATTTGGGATTCCAACTAAAATAGCCTTTCATCTTGCGTTTTTGCTTACTTCCAGTTCTGCAGTTATTGCCCCTAAGTTGAAGTCTGCAGTTAAGATGACGTGGGTTTTCATGGTACCGTGCTTCTATACATTAGATGAGGTCAAACAACAGTTCAATTTTCATAACATGCACTCAAAAGAGGTTATCATTGGATACTAATCAAGTGATCAATCAGAGAGTATTTAGTACTCGATCATCCATGCATCCCATGCATGAGTGATGAGTCATGCATCATTTTGGGTGATGATGCATCATTATGCATCGTACCACCCGTGTGATGAAGATTTGGTATCTTGCGTCATGCTACTTACTCTCGCTGTGGACCTTTAAGAACGCCTCTACGGAACACACATAATCACATATCACATAGTAAATAGTAATATAGTGAATCCAGAATAATCACTACTTTATAATTACTTTGAACTTTCGAGACTTCTCAACTATTATATAATTATTGTAATCACCCATCATTGGGATCAATGGTTTAGTATGCTAATTATGAATTCAATAAGAATCGTAGCTTTCAGTAAGGATTTATGCTACTACTCAGTATGATAAATGCTAATAATTTATGCTAATTACACGGTAGTTTACGCTAATTACATAATTAGCATGATTACCTCTTGAGAGTACCGTCTTTGTTGGTGACCCGAGTGTTGAATGAGAGGAAGATGGGAAGAGGGGGAATGATGTAGAGGAGGAGCTGAAAAAAGGGGGGAGTTACGGGGGAATCAGTTTAGGGAGTTAGGGAGTGTGTTTTGGTGGGAGGTGATGGTCTTTTGCTAATGATATTGGAGTAAGAATGTGTTAACGAGATGTTCTGATTGGCCCAGATGTTCCAGAAACAGCTATTTGAGAGTGTACGGCTCGATTCTCTCGCTGTTCAGTTTACTCCCATCTACCTTCCAAGTGGGTGTACTGGCGTGGATGTTCCCCATCCATATGTCAGTGAGGTACGACTGGTATGCGGCGTGGGAGATGAAGTTCTTACTCCCCGTGATACTCGCAATGTCGAACAGTGATAGATTGCCCCAATCTGAAGAGTATGAGATAGGTGTTATGCCCAGTGAGAAAAGCGATGGAATGATACAATAATTTTGAGCCTTCACCTCTTTTCTTTTTTTAAGTCCTTAAGTTACAATCGTTCTAAGGTCTCCTCTCTCCCCTCCCCGTTACCCCCCTTTTTCTCAACATCCTACCTTTCATCCGTACTGTGAGGATGTTGATCCACTCGGCTTTATCGTAGTTATGGTAACACGCCGTGAGAAGGCCACAGCTCAGCATCTCAAACTCACTGAAATGGGAAACAGGTTTGCGGAGGATGATCATATGTGTCTCAGTTCCCATGGAAACGAGAGTGTTTCTCCATTACTATGGAAACGAGAAGTCTCATGGAGCATGTCATTGCCACATGACGTATAGATAGGTTTTACATTGGCGGATCCACACTCATTGATTAATGATTTAATGATTGCCATGCATGCATAGGTACAGTTCCTGGTCATGCCATACTGCAGTGGGAAGCAACACGACAAGTTGATCCTAAATTCCCATCAAAATATGCCAAATTGAGTCAGCTGGACATGCCAAATCGACGTGAAAGAGTGGTTTATCCATGAACAGGGGTAATTGATTGATCAAACGATTAAGCTGACATGTTCTACTGACCACCTTATTGCGTCATAATCAATTCTGAAATTGATTGTTCAGATTTTAGACCTGACACCGTGATGGCAAAGATGAATGGTGTTAAGAGAAAGTGATGCCAAGGTAAAGTGTTATCAATGGAAAGTGATGTCAAGGTAAAGTGGTGTCAGGGTAAAGTGATGTCAAGGTAAAGTGTTATCAATGAAAAGTGGTGTCAAGGTAAAGTGGTGTCAACTGGTGAGCTGGTGTCAGTACTCACTGAGCTGCATTTTCCAGCTTCTCTGTCATTTCCTCGTCCATCCTCGCCCATCTTCCCTCCATTTTATCGAGGAACATGTATATCTTGTGTGAGACGAGCCCGGTTGCCATGGGAGTGCGACAATTCTCCCAGAAGAGTAGGGCCATGGACTGGCAGTCCGAGAAACACGAGTAGATTGTCATCAGATCAAAGGGATTCTGGGAGGAATTTTCATGTTTTGATTCGATTCTTAGTTTAATTTAAGTGGATTAACTCTTCAGATTTGCTATTAGATGAAATCATTGGAAGAATGGATGATTGGAGACCTGACTTTTCTCACCTCGAAAGTCTCGTCACCCTGGGCTAGCTCGTTGTATTTCGGGTCACAGAAGACGCTCTTGTACGATCCTTGCATGATGAGGTTGAGAATAGAGCCGACATCCGAGAGAAGTACCTGATGTCAGTTTATGTGTCGGTACTTGTGTCGACTGATATTGGGAAGTGTTTCGATTGTTCATATCATCTTTCGTTTAGCTATATTCAACAAAAAAGACAGGGTGGTAAGCAAAAATCCTCGATAATGTATAGCATAGCAGAGGCCACAAGCAAGGCTTCAGTTTCAGTGGTTTTCGGCAATCTTCGTGAATCCTCATGGCGTGATTGTCGTAGGAAAAGGACAACCTCAATGAAAGTTTGACCAGCGTGAATGTATTGATCACTTCGATCCAGCGACTTTTCTACTTAGCACAAAAGTATACTGATTCACTTAGCACACGATGATAGTATAATATTGAGTCACTTAGCGAGTCACTTCATCACTTACGCCTCGATTGCTTTTGCCCCTGATTGATATGCGGAACCTCTAAAAGAAAGGGGGATACATGCTTCAAGATGAAGAAAATCATTTGAACTGTGATTATTATCATATAGATTCAAAGATGCTCTTACATAAGATTCAAGGATGCTTTTACATATTATGATATGTGTTTCATGCTTCTTTCATGCTCAAGTATCCATGCATAAACTAGCGGAATGGGAATCAGGTATTTATTCGATTGCTCCCGCTCAAAAAGGAAAATTAGTTTTTCATGAAGATAATCTCACCCCTCTGTTTTGCTTCTCTTTCTTTCTCTTCTCCTGGAGAAGCCTGTACCCTCCCGTGCTTGTTCGTAACTCGTTGAATAGCCGGGTCATGTGGGCTTGTGTCACAAACTGGGAAGAGGAGTGGTTGTCAAGGTGATCATTTCAGATTTAATGCCATGGATTTATATTAGCTTTTTGGCGAAGGTTTCGGATTTGGACATCTGTTGCTGATTATAACCCACCTCTCGTACGTTGGCACCGTAATCGATGAGAAGTTTAACAAATTCTGTCCTCTGTTTGATGATTGAGAAGAGTAGGAGACTGTTCAACTCTTCTGCCTGTCATCAGAGAATAGAAGTTTAGTTCAAGTCTTCCGATAGAGGACAAAAATGATGTTCTCATACGGTTTACTTCTCGTATTTCGATTCAAATCTCTTACCGAGAACTTGTACTCTTTCCTTGCAAAAATAAACTCTCTCGCAACCTTGGCGTGGCCCCAGGTGATGGCCAGTCTCATCTGTCTCATCCTGGTGGCGCCTCCAGCTGAGCTTTGCATAAGGGAAGAGAGGATGTAGAAGTCCAGGGGTTCGGGGTTGTGGATACTGAATATCGTGACCTGGAGGAGAGGGGTAGATAGAGGGGTGAATTGAAGTATGAGGGGATTCGCGATATATTTTGCGGAAAATATGCGTAAACTTCCAGAATAATTGCAGAAAGAATCTAGTGATTCATAGTTCGAGGAGCTGGGCTGTTGCTAAGTTACCGTTTTCCTGTACGTGCTAATCTCCATGACAGCATCCATCATCTTCTCATACATTCCCTGAGCTTTGTACTTGCTGAAATCTTTCTCTATCAGTTTGATCATCTCCGCGTGGCATGCGTCTGTTAGAGTCCGCTCCTTCACCATCACCCTGGAAACGAGATATGTTTGGCATTGCGGTGAACATATGGAGCGACTTCTTCCTTGTTATAGTTTCGAAAATCTGTCCCATGATTCACATCCATTCCGATTACACATACTATGAATGTTGATCATTTCGTCACTCTCATGGACAATAATAGATAAGTAATATTTCCTAGATAGCCCTACTAATAATGATGATCACCATTTCCACGGTCACACTTACCCATCCACTTCTCTCTCCACCTCAATGCTGTGTTCGTAACCGTAACATAGAATGTCACTAGCTCTTCCACTCCCCTTACACACGACCAGCGTTTTTCCTGCGATAATTCAGATTAATGACGAGTCTTCAAATTATAAATTGAGTTTTGCGCCCCTCAATTTTTACTTGGAAAACGATATGATCTTTATCTGAACAAAGGGTTCGAGTCCCCGATTCAGATATCACAATCTTATCCGGATCCAGTGACATTTTCATTTCCCACCTTTCCGGAGTGTGCTGACGGCCTGGTCAATACTCTGCATGCCTCCCTCGATCATGATGGTTACCATGGGCAACGAAACTCCGTCCTTAGTGAACATGTTACAGATCAGGGACTCCAACTCGCCTCGGAAATCTATCTCAATACCCTCTTTCTCGGCTGTGCCTGAAGGAAAAGACAATGTCATTGTTATTTGACTCAGATATTGGAATTTCATCGTGTCAGAAGGTTGAAAAGGACTTGTTGTGGTAGCTCAATGTCACAGTTTGTTTAGGCGATGGATACACCTGCCCCAATCAAATCTGAGTCAATGTAATCAATGACCCCAATTACAATTCCGACTGAGTGCTGCCATAACCTCACTCACCATCGTCCACCAGGAAGTGGTGGGTGTGGTTAGGGTCGAGAGTGGCGTATCCCTTGGCCGGGGCATCCACCGTGTAGTTCACCATCGGTTCCCGTGATTGGGGGTGCTGAGAGAGGGGGGTGTGAGTGACACCTTTAGCACTTAGTTCTATAGAAGCACCTAATTCTATAATAGCACCTTATTCTATAGCACCTTATTCTAACACCCGACAATGTATGCTAAGCAATATGCCGCAAAAAACAGTGCCGATAAATGTAGTTAGCGGTTGATGATAAGAAGAAGGCTGATCGACAAGGATAGTGGCTGCGAAGGCAGAAAACATCCATCCCTTCCCCACACAATAAATTGCAGACCCCTTTTCAAGGATTCGATAGCGTTTTAGCAAGAAAGTGTAGAATGAGTTTTTCACTGTGAAATGCATTCTGTATGGACACTCACTAAGTCTTCAAGGTCCTGAGAGTTCGATATCTGCGAGAATATTCGAACATTGCTCACACACGAACATGTGTAATTTGTCACACATGTTGGTATGTGTAATTGTCACACGTGATTTTCACGCGTAATTATCTCAGTGCACAGTACAGTGTGTGATTCAGCAACTCATTGAGAATGATGTCGACATTGACACCACTCAACTCGTCATGGTCATGATCTTTTCAAGGGTTCATTTTTTCATTGTTGACGCATAATTAGTTCGTTGCAGCTTTCGGTAGTATTGTTCAAACTTTCATACAAGTAGTGGCAGTGTTTTAGCATCCAAGTTTTCATGATATTTTGCTTCACCAATTTCCAGCAATACGCATCACGCAATATGTAATCGCGCAATATCACGCAATTAATCACGCATCTTACCCTATTCTTGTTGAGTAGCATCTCTCGTCTCCAAGTCTTACCCCAGTTTCCAACGCCAATAGTACAAATCTTACTGGTGAATATACTTCGTCCGATAACGTCCCCCACAAGCTTCATCACTCCCTGATGAATCATTGAATAGTGATACGTAATGATACGGTATTGAATAGCGATACGTAATGATACGATATTGAATAGCGATACGTAATGATACGATATTGAATAACGATACGTTATGATTTCCTTCGGATAACAATGATAAGGTTGGGGTCGAACGAACCTGGACAGATTCTGTTTTGCCGATACTATAAACAACCTTTTGAAAGGTAATATACTAGAATTAATAAGTATTCCTGACGTGAAATTCAAATCCAAAGAAATTTTGGAGCCAACTCATCGGAAAATCGAGGAAAATTCCAATTTCTTTTCAGGTGTCAGCTTAGAGGTCCCGCGACAAACAGCTCCTAAGGGAAGCAAGATAGGGCCAAAATTCGACCGGCAATCGATTTAGCGTCGAAAAATACATGGGAATGCGTAGTATTTGCAATGATATGGGGTAAAAATTTTTCTTCGAGTTTCTGATCTGAGTATAGGTAAAAGTGAAGTGAATGACTCCACACTTTTATACATCGATTTCGAGGGTCTCAAATGAGTACTAAACCGGCACTGACGACACTGTTTTTCCACTAAATCATCTCTCCTACTCTCACACTACAAGTATCAACCCTCTTTGCGATCATTTGAAGTTCATATTTGCCGTAAANGTACGGAATACCCAACTTCTAGAATACTCAGCGTCGTTATCACCCAACAGAAATGTTGGATATTCTGATTCGCGACTTGGGTATTCCGTGCATGATGACCGGAATACCCATCTCATTGCTGCGGTAGGGGGTCATGTGAACCGCCGTTTAAATTACTGCTGTGTAACGTGACTTGTTCGAGTCACGTGGCCTTATACCACTCTAGATTTTTGCGCTGTGTATTGCTGCATCTCTAGTTCGTCGTCGAACGATTTATGAGATGCTCATGACTGACAGGGTACCCGGAACAGTGACAAGATGACGAACTAATTGCACGTCCTGCTTCCCATTACTGATATAACTTTCCCCTTTGATGCTTCAATGAATCGATCATCTACCTATCTATCTAAGTATCTAGAAGCGTACCATACTACCATCGATCTCTAATGAGGTTATGTGTGCTTATATGTAGCTTGTGAAGAGATGTATGTACTTGAGTCCTAAAAGTAAACTCCGCCGTAGCGTCCACCCTAAATTGAAAATCCGCCGTAGCGTCCACCCTAAATTGAAAAGTCCGCCGTAGCGTCCTCCGCCGTAGCGTCCTCCGCCGTAGAGTCCTCCGCCGTAGAGTCCTATACCCCCGGCAATCGATTCAGCGTCGAAAAATACATGGGAATGCGTAGTATTTTCATTAATATGAGGCAAAAATTTTTCTTTGAATTTCTGATTTTAATTTCGGTAAAAGTTCGATTTCAAGGGTCTCATTTTTGGTGGCCCACTCACGCAATTCTGTCCGCCAGTAATCAACCAGGCATTGGTTGACTTTGCAGCACTCAGTAGACCTTGCTGGAACGACCCACAGATGTCGTGTGCCACGTTAAAACTCTTAGCTCCTCCCGTCACCGAGAGCAGGAGATCTGAGAAGATTGGGAATCAATTATCATGGAATTTTAAACTTATCAACACTACTTATTACAATCAAATTTGAGCCATGTCTGATGTCATTGAAGTGCTGAAGATAAAGTAAATTAATCCACTCATTATACTCTGCGTTTTATTCCTCAAGAGCTGTTGAAAATAACCATAATGTGAATCATGGAATTTGATATGTTTGTGCCGATAAATGATGTGTTCCCCTTCAACAACAAGTCTCTGAATTCAGAATTGAGTTTTTATTATGCATTATTTCCGAGGTGTGGTCTCACTAGTGACATGGCTATTTCCATGACGTCTGTGACATCAGGGTTCCGGTCTTCAATAATAACTCGAATACCTGGTTCGTTGAGCTTCCAGAACTCTGTGAGTAGTCTCTCGAGTTTCTTGATGGTGTCAGTGTGCCCGTTATCCACGGCTATTCGCATGTAGTGGGGTTGTGTGGTCGTGTCCACGCCTGGATGCGATAGAATTAGAGTTGGAGGGAGAGAATTGGGTTGGAGACCCAATTCTCTCACCAGACACCATGACAAACAAACTGGTTGTCATGGTGGAAAAATTGGTTGATAGGATAGAGGGTTTTCGTGATGTAAGAGGGTTTAGGATGCGTGTGTTCAAAGTGGAAAAAGGCAATGTTGTTCAGAGTTTGAAAAAGGTGGAGATTTGGAAGACATGGAGGAGGTAAGAAGACTGAAGAATAAGTCTTTCTCTGAAAAAATATTTGGCATTCAACTTTTCATTCCAAAAACAGGTATTAGTGAACGCATCAGACGATGAATTATACGTGCTAGAATTTGATATCATGCTATGGAAATTCCTTATCCCATTGCCCCCTCAAAATTCAATGATGATAGGAAGTTTGGTTAAGGCTGCGTTCATTGTTCAATCTGAATCATATAACCATGCTCAACATACCACTAAGGATTTGTTGTCTTTTTGTATCTGAGAGTTTAGAATGAGGAAATATACGTTGAATCAGAAGGAGTAAATTCTCTGTTATACATCTCGAAGCTTTTTTCGAGATTTATAAAACTAGGATGATTTATTTCACGTGATTTTCAACCCTGTCTCAATAATAATCTGACCAGTGAAATTAATTTTTCCGAACGAGTTGTTCTCAATGAGAGTTGTACAGCTCGATTGCTCCCACTTGGCCCCAGCCTCCAACTCCACCGTTCTTTGGATGTGGGCTGATCGCTTGTTCCCGCATTTGCATCTGGAATGTTAACGGGTTTTGGTTTCGGAGTTTCAAGTTAATCTCATTCGCGTATTATTTTATTCAAGGAAAGAATATCTAAGAATTTTGCCCAAGTCCGCTTCTTATTGGAATTTTGACCCGAAAGCAATCCGTTCCCAGAACTATATAACTTACATCGGGTCATCCTTATTGTCTTTCTTCTTAACGAACTTGCAGCACTCTCTAACATTGATGTGTCGTCGAACCCAGTCTTCGAACGTTTTCTGAAACACCAGGAAATATTTCAAACAAGTAGCGCAGATTGATATAACACCAATCGACGTCTCTTCTTGTTTTGGATAGTGGGGTGACGTTTTTTGAATAAGATGAGATGTACGGATATGTGTGGGTTCTCAAAGTTCCAGCCTACTCCCTGTACCTTGTTCATTCGTTCAGCAAACGCATCCTCTAAGTTTATTAGGGTCGGGAGAGCAATCTCTGCGCTCAGCCGCTCTCTGCTCTCCCTTATCGCATTTTCCGTGGAATTTAATATCGCGTTGTCATGGTTATGATCGGTTGCCATAGTGACGTCATAGCGTGTCACGTGACACGGTGGTTTCGAGAGAGGATCATCGGAGAATGTAATGGTCGGGGTTTGATCGGAAGAACTTCCGAGCGTGTCTAACCGTGACTGATGTGCCATGTTTGATTGACCCTGGATCTGGGCAAAATCGTGAAAATCTACAATTGATGGAAGACGAGAGGTGATGAATTATCCAGTGTATTCAGTGACTTTGATAAATGAATAATATCTATCAAAAGTTGGGACAAGTAATATAGTGACGAATCTCGTTTTCAAAGTAAGTTCTCAAAAGGGATAAATGTGTTGTTGAAAAATTTCTGTCAATAGAATTTTGCTCCCTTCATAACATAAAACTGTTTGCAGATGTTGCTCAGATAACGAATTAACAGATTCAACCTGCCATAAGTGACTATGATTCGTGATTAAGCGTTTTAATTATGCGATGTTTCGCTTTGGTTAAGCAGGGATAACCACACAAAATTTAAAAAAAAAACCTGCCCCGTATATTTACTGGATTCATACCTACTATAGTGTGTAGGTATGCGAGAGTTCAGTTATCGAAGTTCAGTTTTTGGCCATATTATATTATGTCTGCAGCATGATAATGAAAAGATCGAAATGGAAGTTCAAAACTAGTCTAAGTAGTTGAGACCTCATTCAAGGTTGACTTAGCTATAATATAAGCATCGCAAAGCTTTGGTTTGATTGGGTAATACAATGTGATATTATATAGATTGTTGTCTCAAAGCACTTCTTATGGATTAATTGCGATTTGTCTAGATTCAGGACTAATATACTGGCTACCGTACATAAGAACTGAAATCTGAAATGTAGCCAACGTGATTATTATCCTAGAATCTGAAGAAAGGTGTTGTAGGATAGGTGTTTTTGGCAAAACTGCAAAAACACCATGTTATTATCTAGCAATAAGAATAAAGCACAAAATAAAACAAGATCGCTCAAAATTAAAGAAAAGCACAAAATAAAAAAAGAGCTGAAAATAAAAGAAAAGCACAAAACTCATCAGAGTTGTCGAGTGTACGAGGTACATCAGAAGCTCATATATGAGCACTAGCTCCGATGAATCTGTCACTTTGGTACATTGATCATGCCTCTTTCATCTTCTTCTTCATCATCAGTACAAGTCGATGACTGATGAGTGGTAGATTGTACTATGAATAGCTGAAGTGCTCTATTATAAAAGGTCAGCTTAAATATTCTGAGTCATGATTATTGATTATTTATTGCTCACGCATAGTTAAGATAATTAACGAAAAACGCAACTAGAAGTTCAACTAAAACTACTATTTCCCTGTGATTTTGCATACCCTATACTCACAAACCAGTGGGTGCATACTCAACTAAACAATTATTTACGGACGAAATATAAACATTTTAGTCACGATTTGCTGACGATTTAACTCTCAACTCTCCCTCCTCTCTCAATCTCATGTGTCATTTTCTAATCGCTTGATTAGAGTACTTGATGTTACAGCATCCATCCACGATCTTGCCCGGGGCAGTTGTAATAAATTAATTCGTTGGGGTACCCAACGGATAGATCATGTGTCTTCCTTCTCAGCTGATCACTCTTGAATCCCACTCCACAGGAAATGAAAGATTCGTCACAGTAGGAAGTAGGATCGCTAGGTAGGTATCCAGTTAGGTACCCACTTGGCTAAGCGAGGCGCGTTGGAAATTACTAGCAATCGCGGATTGGAATTCCCAATTCCGAAAAAAGAGGCACAAACTTAATAGGAAACAATATAATGGCGTTTCTTTGGTAAAGAGGTCAGATGTTAATAATTCAGTCATCATTATAAGTAAACTGTAATAGCAACCTTCAAATTACAGAGCAATAATTGCAAGGAAAACTTATAAAAATTGCTATTTCACAGCTAGTTGAATTGTTATAAGGGTTTGTAATAATTCGCGGTTCTTAATTGCGGCATAAGACAAAGAAGGCTGAAACTTGCTATGGCCTGTGGGAAACGGATCTCCTCCCCTTGTTAAATATTGAAGCAGGTAGCTCGCGATGCAAATATTTCAAGGCCGTTTTCAAAATTTTTTGGAGATATTTATGCTGCATCCTGAACTCCTTTGACAGTCAATGTGTCAGAATGTCGTCCTGCAATCCACTATAAATGCATGCTTTTAGCACATGCCAAAAATATGTTGACAGATTGAATAAAGACATTCCATCAGATGTTTAAATCTTAAAATTTAAAAACTTCAAAGATTTTTGGTGCTTCTTTCATGATTTCATATCCTCAAAATTCGCGGGTGCTATTCCAGCCATGATGAGCCAAAGAAATGTCTTAAGAAAATAAACAGAGATGATATAATTGAGTGAATTCAGTGCTACAAGAAAATCTGAAGGTGCTCGATAGGGTCAAACTTGACAGATTCTCAACTTGAAGCTGTCACAAGAACTCCTCTTCAGTCTGCTATTGGACTTTTAATAGACTACCAATTCATGCATCAGTATATAATACCTCAACTGGAGAAATGAATTATGCATTCGAGTGATTGAGCGCTGCATTTTCTCTGAACCAATTTTGCTCAACCACTTTTCGACGGGTTTTCATGAAGCATAAGTATAATAGGCTGTCATGAGAAAGGTGGTTTGTTATCATATGGTAATTCAAGAGACAACCACGATGAACTATCACAAGAGATGGCTCATTGGCTCATTAGCTGACCCTCTCAAAAAGCTCAAATTCTTGCTGTTTAGAGCTGCGAAAGTTCTGATTTGAGAGCTCTTTGATGGCCGACAATGCCACATTTAAGGTGTCACTCTGATGAAAGTCATCAAGCTCTCCTAGGATTCAAGCTTTTATCACCTGCTCTGTCAAGTTATAAATGCAACGTGGAAATCATCAAAATATAGCTGTACGTCATCATCATGTTTATCTGCAATCCAATGCTATTTTCGTCATCATGATTCATGACAAAACTTCCAGCATGATGACAGGATAATGTTATGTGAACATATATACAACGAAAAAACAATAAAAATAATAATGAAATTTATAGTTCCAAGGTATGACACACACATATACGTACATATGTATATATGAGGCATACCTGATCCCTGGGCGAAATCATGTCCAAGTCGGGTATCGTACTCCGCTCACAATACAAAGCTCATTAGCTTTTGGAGAATTATATCCATATTACAAAAGTGAAGAATGCGCGCCACCCTTTCTACATTATGGAAGAGGGGTATAGAGCTTTAAGGGGAGGAGTATATTATAGTCAAAGAAAATATCGTGTGTGTCTGTGCGTGAGTGTCGAGTGGAGTATATATGGCCTGGACAGACCAGGATTACTGGCTTTACATGATAGCTACACAAGCTCGAGGTTCTATTGTGATTTGAGAATTCTCGAAGGATGACCACTCCGTTGTTTGATGAATACAGCATGAAATTATTGTAATTGACGAGCTCTCTTGGCTTTACATGCGTCATACAGACCCTCATGGCAGCAATTCTTTTTGAATTTGTCCTCAGGAGAGGTACGGTCGGAACTCAGAAGGATGAATTCCAGTGTATGTCGTATGAAGATCTTCAACAGATTCAAGCTCAAAACCCACAGTATATGACCTCCTGATATAGTGACTGAGATTGAGTCCCCCCCCTCCCGTTACATTCGCCCCTCAGATTATCTTACCTCTGTTACAAGGGAGCTCTGTCGGAGTTTTTCCAGTCCCAATTCCACCTGCTCACTCAGCGAATTACCGTCTTCCTTGTTCTGTCAGAGTGCGAGGGGTAAGGAAAAGTGAAGGAAGGTCTCACTCCGGAACGAAATTCGATTAGTAAAAGCAAATATTATTGTGGATTTCAATTTCTCTTAAATCAGAAGGACTTCGGGATCTATATATTGTAAGGTTAAACAAAGTAATAGTTTACTCACTATATCACCCAGCTTCGCAAACAACTGAAACAAAGACATATTGTCGAGAACATGGAGAAAGGTAAATCCTAGAGAGTAATAATCTAATATGAGGTCCAATCACAGTTTTTGCAAGAAACTTATTTTGTAAGTGAGAAACCTTTTTCGCCGTGGAAACTATAGTTTAACAAGATCATTACTCAAAGCTAAAGAAAATCCGTCTGGTCGCTTGACGGGCTTTCATGCTCTATTTCGACATGGCTGAATATATAGTGATTTTNGTTTGTGTGGTGTGTTTGTGGAGCGTGTGTGTGCGTGCGTGTGTGTGTGTGTGCGTGTGCGTGTATTAGTGAGTATAAAAAATCGTGCCAACATTCAACAAGAGGGGTGAGTGAGGAGTGAGGTCTTCAGTAGGAGACTTAAGACGGGCTTATAAAATTCATAACGACTGCCGACTGGAAGTTTAACAGTTGATATATGGTAGAAATTAAACACAATGGGTTCGTATTATTAGGGTTGGGCGTTTACAAGTTCAAGCGAGCAGGTCCTAATAATGAAGGACCACACACCTATAGGAGCCAATTTTGACGGGTGTGATTTGGCAGCTCTCTCTCTCTCTCGAAAAATAAAAAATCGCCGATACATGATATATGATGAAAAACTGTGGATGTCAAATTGTGGAAGACATAAGGGTTGCTTACGTGTGAAAAAGCTGTCTATACGATAATGTAATCGGTTGGTAATTGTCAGTCATATATTCTATTCCAGTTCGGATGTAATGGTAAAAACATAATATGTTGTTCAAGTTTGAATAAGGTTCATTACTTCAGACCCACATGAATTAAAAAATCCAGACTAACATGAATTAAAAGCGTTAACCATTATTAATGAAAAAGTTATGTCAGAGGCCGGAGATAGGTATACATAGTGAACCATGATACCATGGTATACGATCATAGTATGTCAGTGTATGAAAACCTGCTTGTTCTTTTCGTAGTCTGGGTCTTCTTTCTTCTGGAGGATAAAGAATTTTGATAACAATGAATGTCGTAGAGAAGGATAGGTAGTATAAGAATTCATACACCAAGTATCTATAGTGTATAGTATATCATGATGGTTGATTTCAGGATAGCTTCCTAAAGATGGAAGGAATCGCTTAAAATGTCTCTCATTTCTGTTGCAGTCAATCTAATAATCTGTCCCCCATTTGGAACGGATCATATAAAGCTCCATACGAGCCTTTATCGGCATAAAACTGAAGTATTTTGGGGTTTATCCTACGATATTCCCATATGTGGTATGGTAACCCGCCATATATAGTAAATCCGTTTATCCTGTGATATGTCCATATATGGTATGGTAACCCGCCATATATGGTTAACCCACCTTTTCATCCTCATTATCCATATCAACTATCTTGGTATTCTCTATGACTAGTGCTGTCTTGTCTTCGCCATTACTGAAGCCAATGATTGGTATTGAGTCTCATGGTGCTTAGGATTTTCCTTGCTTTTCTAGTTTATATCGCTCTAGTTTTTTCTAATTATTTCTACCTCGGAGGATCTGATTTAGAGGCCTGGTCTCCCTCTTGCTCCTTCACCAAACCATCTTTATCAGCCTTTGCCATGGAACCTTCCCTCGCTTCTGTCACGCTTCCCACACTGCAATAAAGTGGTGTCAACAACGTAAATATCTTCAAGCGACAAGGGTTGTGTGATGTGGGAAAGTGGTGTCAAGCGGAAAAAAAGGGTGTCAAGTGGTAGAGTGATGCCAAGCGGAAAATGTTGTCAAAAGGTACAGTGGTGTCAAGACTCAAGCGTTGAGGTGGTGTCAAGCCGCGAGCGGTAAAATGGTGTCAAGCGGTAAAATTACATCGAGAAGTAAAGTGGTGTCAAGAGGTAGAGTATAGTGTCAAGTGGTCCTTGGCATGTCAATAAGAAACGCAGTGTCAAAATAAGCTAGGGACAAACCAGAGGATAAAAGTTATGAAAAAATAAAGCGGTGTCAAGCATTTCACCTTTTTCGCAGGCTCATTGCTGTGCAAATGGATAGTATTTCATATCACGAAATAGCCTTAATAAGGGGTTATTTTCCGATGTGGGGGTGTGTTGTATTGTCCCGCATTCCCCGAATTCTCGTTTAGATACAATAATTGTACAATAATTGTGTTGAACAACTATAAGATAATTGGGTGCAAAACAGTAATAATTACTGATTGGTAACTGCTTTCTAAATGGGGAAAAATAATTGGTTCTCCGAATCATGGAATCAGCGGTGTGGAAAAACGCACAGAATGAAAATTATTTTCAAAGAAAGTAACCTCATGCAATGTACGTCTTTCATCGTCAGTATAATGTAAAAGTGAAAAAAGGTTTGATTAACAAGGAGTGCTATCAACCGCATCAAAACTTCACAAGTTCAATAACCTTTCATCAAATTCTTGAGAGATAGGTACATCATAATTCGAAAATAAGTACCGTACTAAATAATGATACATAAATATGATTGATCAAGAATATATACATCCACCAACAGCTTGTAAATTATATAAACTTGAATCTATTCTAAAACCAGCTGTACTTACTCAGCCATTCGTGCACTATTTCATTTTTTATTAATTTTAAGTTATTCATTTTACATACTTAATACAAATCTTTTTCAGCCGTTTCTGAAAGACCGCGTTCTGGACGTCAAGTGCAGTCAAAATCAGGTCAGATTTAATCTTGATCGGTAAATTAAAAAGGTGATGGCAATTGCCAGGCTTCATGTAGCTAAAGATGTAGCAAATTTATGTTCCAGTAAGCGTTATTTTAAAAATAATCTTCCGTTAATGTTAAACTTCTAATAATAATAAGTGGGTAGGTACTTTAGTTTGCAACTCACACTCCTAGTGTCTGATTGCCGTGGTAAATTCCTCTGAAGTTAGGATATCGTTACCATGTCACTGGTCACAGATCAGCCTCCCTTATACCATTATCCAAAATTCTCAGTTCTCACTGGAATTTTCCTGTTCTTCAACTATATAGTTTGAGAATCATATTATGGGATCATTATGATTAAGGGAGAGTTGATCGAAGGTGGATGTGAGGAAAAGGATCAATAAGTTTGTAAAAACGTGGAGCCGGAAATTTGAATCGAAGATTGTGGAAACTTGTGCCGGTGTCGATGGGTCAGTAAGACAACAATAACGCAACAATAAGGCAACAATGACACAGCACATTTTTGCCAACAAACAACTCGATGATACAACGATTTACTGAATGATGTTGTAATCGTTTTGTGCAATAAATCGTGTTTATATGAATTATGACAACTTAGTGAACGGTCAAAAATAACTACCATAAATGTCGAAAAATCGCTCCTTTGCATCATCATGAATCGTATTATGGCATTCGGCAGCACCTTTTAGAATTTGAATCGGGGAATTTCTTTGTATAAATCGGTTTTTATGCGAGATAGTTGCGATAGTGGTTTAAGCCAAATAACGGGAATCGAATCAGCAAAAATAAAGTCGATCCAAAAAACGCTAAATTAGGGTTTCAAACAATCCCTTTTAACCCATTACGTCTATAAAGTTTATGAACCACATTATAATACTATCAACTTAAAAGGTTATATTCTATAACCTTCCTCCCGTTTCGACTCCACATGAAACTGAAAGTAGATTCCTGCTTAACTATGGGTAACATAATATTGTGAGCTTCCACCACAGCTTCAGACTAGACAAAGTGTGTAAAATTGTTCAAAGCTGGATCATCTTTACTCTTTAGGTTATACCGCGTATAGTTATTTTTAAAATGTGGTTTTATCATCATATATGAAATTTCTAAACAATCAGTGCATACTATACGCCAGGTGTGATTGAGTTTTTGTGAGGGAATCTTGATAACCGCTGAAATCTGTAAAAAGTTGACACAAAGTAAAAGGAAGTGAGTTGGGAGGTTGATCCAATGGCTATAGCAGAATTGCGTTTTGTGCGTCAAGCAACCGTAAATAGATGTTCGTTGACATTCTGGCGAATTTCTTTCGACAAAGTTCAAAGATTCGGTTTATTGTGACACTAAATATCCGCTCATGCCAGGGGTAGAGAGGAACTTTGTGAGGAGCACCCCACCCATCCCCCTCCGATCTCAATAACTTCTGATCAGTCTAGGAAATATCGAATTAAATTACGATGGATCGTAGAATTAAGATTAAAATCTTACGCTTCATCCTATAACTTTGCAGTGATATACGAATTACGATTGAACTATGAAATTTGTGTGACTGAACCCTTCGCTTACAGTATTTTGATCTAGACTTAAATTAATATTATTCGCAATCCTGCTAAACCACACCAAGAGCTGCAATCCTAAGTATGGATAATGGATATGTGTTCAGGTCTAGAGCATTATAAATGAAGTACTTCGCCACTGAAGACGGTAGTTTATGTAAGTTGACGTTGTATGTGGTATATTGGAATCTGTAAGGTCAGAAGCTGTCTATTTTATTGATGTTATTGGGTGTGATCGTGACCAAGATACTGCGCGTGAAATTCCTTAGTCGGTCAGGTACGCCACAGGGTAGTGAAATGTCAGGTGGAAAGCGGGGGATGTTTAGGAAAGCGGGAGAGTGACGTCAGAGAGTGGTGTCAAAATGACTGATAATGTGGTGTCGACGAATGAATGGTGTCAATGCGAGTTGCAATTTTGGAGTTAAGAGAATTCAAAAAGAAAGTGGTGTCGATAAAGGATGATGAATGATTATTGGGATGGTGTCAACATACAAACTGGTGTAAGCGCTACGGGGTGTCAAGTTATCGAGTTCTGCGTATGGTGTCAAGTTATCATCTGCATTTTGACCACCATTATCTCCGATTATAGTTCAAGACCGGGGAAACTGCTAGCAGGAAAACGTAGTAAACGCAGTAAAAGTGACGAGTATTATACGAGTCGTGAACGAGAGAGTGTGTAAGTGTACGAGTGTTTGTCTGTTTGTGTGTAAGAGCATCAGCCCTCTCTTTGCTCTCCCTCCCCCCTCTCACACACACACCCCCACGTATATTATGTGATCCCAGGATTTCTTAACGCTTTGTGTTCCAGATCGCGGAAATCTGTACACGGACTCCCATTGGCTAACACGTTATCACGTGTAACGTGTACACTTGTTGCTTAGTAACAACACGTGATCACCATGGTGAACAGTGATTGGTGGGAAACGCTGGGTGCGCGTTAAGCTGGGGCCCGGCAGAATGACAATAGACACTGGCTAAGCAGGGTGTGTGCGTGTATTACAATGATAATTACAGGTGACGTGTACAGTGTCGTGATTTAACACACACTGCACCTCTCCCTCTCTGTCCCCTTGGTGGGTGCAGCCGGTGTTTTTCCACA